>DWME01004293.1:0-16582 GCA_018244795.1 Parelbella ahira ahira
GGTTGTTGCCGCCGGGCTGTGCGTTAGAAACGGTCTGCCATAACCTGTGGCGTGTTTCATGAATTTCAGGCCTTATGATTTATTTTTGTGGTTCAATTTATATATTTCAATACTTTCTCGAAATTTTGATGACAATTTGTTGAACCGTGAGAATTTACTATACTCCTCTGTCTACCCCTTCGGGGATTATAGACGTAATGCTACGTTTCTGCTAAAAAAACCTTTAAACCTTGCTGTAATTTTATACAATAGGCTAGCTTCTTCTCCTAATATTCATTTGTGTCATTTACAAAGTCGATTAAATTTAGTGCAATGAACTCTCATCTGTACACTGTAATCGTTTAAAAATGGTTTAATATTAATGACGGTTTTATTTGATTCAAGAACTGCATCGTCAGCTATTAAAATGACTGCCCAAACAATTACAGAAATTAAAGTTTATTATAACATGTCATTGTGGTTACATCTTTGTCGATGTTGTGAAGAGAATTATAAATATTGTTTAAGCTGTCTTTAGAGATGTATTAAGAGATTGATGTAAGTAGAAAGGTTAGGCCTGGAAGGATAGAAATGATTGGAATTCGGTGCTCCCAATCTACTTTTTTAGGAGACCTAGTGCATTTAATGCCTTAAATTTAAAATTTGTATTACAAACCAATTTTCACTTTACAACATAATTAAGCAAATCGTGCATGTCGGTATATTCTGCTTTTGATTGAGATGCTGACATTTTAATGTCATATGTTCCTTACAGTGCACGTTAGTAGTGCAGTGAATATAAATTGAGGGCTTGGAACTGTTTCCTCGACTACGATGAAGACTGTAAATAGACCTAATTGCTCTTATAGAGCAGAGCAGGCTTCAGATACAATGGTATTCCGTTTGTGGTTTGTTTGCTGGCGCATTGCTGTTTTCCTAGACACGAGTAGACTTGCCATTTTACTCAATGTTTAAATATTGTATGTATTTCACTTATACGATTATTTCTTTTGAGTGGACTTGCCATTTTACTCGATATTGAAATTATTAAAACGAATATTACTTCGGAATATTGCTAAACAAACATTCTTCTCCGTACGAAGATTTTAAACCAATCTTTAATCCATAGATGCTTACATAATCATAAATCTCACAAACAGAGTTGGTCTGAGTGTATTTCATTTATGTATTACGTACTTTTGTATGCTTGTCGAACAATTTGCGAAATATCTTATTGCCGATGAAGATATCGCTTAAACGATAATAAGTATAACATAGTGATTTACTGATAGTTGATTAAATTATGACTTAACTTACATAAATGTATGTTTTTTGGGGATAGCTCAACTAGCTAGTTCAGACCTATCCTAGATTCTTCTTCGTGAACTCCTGTCTATCACAGTAAGATTGCGGCAGTGTCAAACCTTTCGGAAAGACATACATGTGTTACGCTGGTATATAATTTAGTCGTATACATAGATAATCACGATATGTTTAATACTAAAATTACTGATAGTTGACTAATGTTGTATTGTACATAATTATTAAATGCATTACAATAGTAAATAATCTCACCACCTATTTCATAGTAGACCGTAAATGAAACTGGTGAAACACTCTCAGTGAGTTATAGGTAGGTACTCCTTTACCAACCCCTTCGAGGGTTTTAGGCGCGATGTTACGTTTGCATTACAATAAAATTGTGAAGATTGCATTTAAGATACGAAAGGAGATCATTCTCAGTGGTATCTTAAAATTTTTTAAAGCGTTCTAAAGTATGAAAGAACTGAAGCGTGCCGATAAACAATTCAACTTGATCGTTGGTAAGAGCAAGGATCTATTGCAAGAGGATAATAATATATCTCGTGTTCAAGTATAGACAGATTTAAATTTTATCGCTGTATTGTTGTATCTTCGAGTATTTTATGGTGCATAAAATGAATTACTGACACGTATCTCTCGTTTTATGAGGGTGAGTCCGGCATTATCGCTCGCCCCCTAACTTTCTTGGTTGGAAGAATTTTAGCGTGTGACATTAATGGCGTTTGGGAGATAACGGAGAACTATGGCGGAATAATTGGATATAAAATTCTATTTTAGCCCATGTAGACAGGATTTATGAATGTTTGTGGCACTTTAGTGATTTTTTATTCCAAACAGACATCTCAATGGAGAGTTTTGTTATCTGCTCCTATTCTTGATGATTGTGGCTCGATGTATTTAGCTTTGTTTATGTGTGTGCGTGTATATGGATGTATGTATTTATGTGTGTGCCCACGTTACCCAGAAACGGGAGTTCTTAGTATGGCTATGGGCTTAAGAGTCTGAAGCATTGCATACATTTTGGTCATACCTATGAATATTTCTTAATAGAGGATTCTTCAATGCAACATAATATGTTGGCTGTATATAAAGGTTACCACAATAATGGGCAAAAGTGTAAAGAATAAACGGAGGATGTTTTGTATACCTTGTCTCCACGGATTATTATTATTTTAGTTCAGATTCTAAATAGTGACCAGATGAACAGTATTAAAAGCACTCTATACAATTTAACGACCGCTAACCCCCTGGCTCAGGTGATGAGCAGTGCTTTAGAGATTTTTCAAAAAGAGATCGACATCTTACGAAATCTATTCAAATTCACTTATGTATATATACCCAAATGTATACATAGGCCTACATACACATATACACCGTAATTCATAAATTAATTATAACACTATAAAAATCAGAATTATTATTTCAACTCGAAAACAATTGTCCGTATTAAAACAAAAGTACAACATTAAAAGACCGAATGTTTCGGTCTCGTGAAGTAAGTACAATGAATGTTGAAGCAATTGCTCCTCATCGTTTTCGCGGTTACATCTGTAATTCATATAGTAATTAGCGTTCATAATATCTTTGTTGGTTCAAATCACTTGAAGTTTTAGAGAGTCAAACACTTATTCACATATTATATTGATTTAAAGTAGGTAGATAGAAAACGTAACATCACGCCTCTATTCCCTGAGGGTTAGACAAAGGAGTGTGGTATACTCCCACGTATAACCACAAATAAAGTTTATTTGATGCACGGTTACTGGTTTTACATATTGAGTTTCAATATAGATACTACAAATATTAGTACCTACGTAATAAAATTGATCTTTAATGCCGATTTAAAACAGACGGTTACGTAAAGGAGGGGTAACTTAAATTGTAAAATAATGCGCAGAATATCGAATTTCGAATATTCATTAGAAACAAAAAAAATCAACGTTTCATCCGATCTAATAATCAAAATGTTAATATTATTTAATCATAAATGTCGGTCAAATCCTTTTTCTGTTTATACTTTATATCTTTATCTTTCGCCACTTCGAAATGGAAGGAAACTTGTGAAACCCTATTCCGCCATCCACCAGCGGCATTATCGACATGGGATCTTTAATTACCGCGTAATAAAGTAGGTACAATCGTCCAGTGTTTACTACGAATCCCGGCATAGTGTTGTGTGGTGCAATAAATTTCATCCTAGCGGTGTAACGGCTTCGAACTCGCCGAATAGTTTCACCGAAACAGATGTTTAACGGCCGTAGTATTCGGGCTTACAAATTGTGATTTTGGGATCGGAAAAACTACGATTCCACTAATGTAGCGTTAGAAAAGTTTTCCCCGAAATCCTAATGTAAAAAATGACATGTTTTGCCGTATTACGTGATTTTTGTTGACGTTCAGTAATCACGACCATCTATTGACAAATAATAATATACTGATAGGTATAATATTAGTCATTATATACATTCTTATATTCTTTCATAAATATGAAGTAAGTATAACGCATAATTATCATTCTGTTTGAAGTCACTATTGGACACAAACCTCCGTCAATGAGCGCCATCACCCTTGAACTTGGCTTGTAGGAGTGGATTAAGTATAACACCCTTATTCTATGGTCAATAGAATCAGTAGATCACTCTCGCTAAGAAGTGAAAAACATGACTCCTGCCTCTGATTTATTCTACTTAGGTTAATGGTTGCATTGTGTAGTTCGGCTTGAAATGATTAATTATGCAGTAACGATGCGTTTGCATTTTGTCTTCGCGTGTCTTCAGATTTGTTTCATATCTTATATTTCTTATAATTTCAAATGGACCTTACGTTTAATTGTATTGGCAAAGAAGAGAGTCAGGATATAGTAATCTTCGGACACCGGGTGATCTGGTAATGTTTCTGTTGATGTTCATTCTGTCTCAAAAAAAAAGTGATCAATTGACTTATCTCACAGAAATTATTATTTGCAGCCGAAATTATTACCTTTTTACCTTTTGCGGTTACCCTAATTTTTGCATTGCGTTTATCGTATGTAGGTATGTACGTATTTTAGGTCACTAAAGATGATTACGTA
Source organism: Parelbella ahira ahira (assembly GCA_018244795.1). Taxonomy (NCBI): domain Eukaryota; kingdom Metazoa; phylum Arthropoda; class Insecta; order Lepidoptera; family Hesperiidae; genus Parelbella; species Parelbella ahira. The sequence continues at coordinate 4,373 of DWME01004293.1, forward strand.
CTTCGTCTTAGCAATACTAATATTTGTTTTTATTTTTTTACTAATGATTTTCTATAGTTTTTACGGTTTACGATTTTCGCAACATATCCGAGCATAGTGTCGTGTGGTGCCATAAATTGTAGCGGTCTAATGGCTCCACGCTTGCCGAATAGTTTGACCGGAACAGATGTTTAACAGCCGGAATACTTGGGCTTAGATTTTGTGATTTTAGAAGGTACTCGAACAAAAAGTAACGGTACTTTATATATTTTCTGTTTTGATACTGAGCTAGCTATTTTCTTATGTGGTCTACAGATATAGAGCGCGCATAGATGATGTTGAGGCAAATAATGGGTTAGATTGCAAAGGGTTTCTGCTGTTACGCAACGTGAAGTGAAGTTAGGACTTTAGCAGCATCTATTTTAGCATTTTCTTGTTGGTTTTTGTTCTATGCGAGTGAGTCGCAATTCCTTTTTATTATTAATTTTAGCTATCGTTTGCATTTCTGATAATCTTCAACGAAGCAACTAGGCAAAGATGAGGTTTTAAACTTAATGAGTTGCGTGGAATATTCTACCGCCAGAAATAAAACATAAAAATATACACAATTTTTCGATATGGCCCAATGATCGTGGTGATACTATTAATTATAAATAAACATAATTTAAGTAATTATCCTTTTTATTTCCTAATCCTATATCTCTTCATAATGAAATAAAGCCTATGAAACTCAATTTTTCCAACAATTATACGGATATTGTGGAAATGGTAGCATATATTTTGTATACAGTTACAAACTTAAAATGCTTAAATTTACAAAATACCCATTAAAATACTTTCACCCTAAGCATCCCAAGCACGAAATTTCTAGACTTATCTAATTCATTGTGTCCAAAACATCCCTATAAATCGTAACGGGCTGCTGACCCTACGTTTATAGGATAGTTTTCCGATACAACAGATTAGTGGCAGTAAAAGTTTACATTAAGTTTTGCGACTTTAAAACGATTGTTGCAGATTGTACTAAAAACGTTACATTAGGCCTGTAATCCTCAAAAGGGTAGGCAGAGAAGTGTAGTGTAATATTGGCGTGGTAATACGGAATATCGTACTTATATACCTAAGTATAAGATAAAAATACGTTGTCGCTTTGATACATCGCTAAAAACCAGCATAGAGTTAATTTTTGCTTTAACCATAAAATTTTGCGGGTAACATTTTATGAATGTTATGTTTTATAGCTGTGGTCTTAAGTAAATTAATCACATACATTCGAATGTAATTGATACAAACCATCAACAGTCGTATTTAATTATTAAGATACAGTGTTTATATGTTGAGGCGCACATATTGATTCGAAGAATTCGCGGTATGTATCTCGCCTCCGAATTTGGAGAGCAATGTAATGCGTACAACTTAAAGGCATAAATTAAATTCCAATTCAATGTTGACTAGCAATAAACAACCTCAGGGCCTTTATAGTTTCACTGTTAATAGTATTGCTACAGGTAACACATTTCCGTTCCAGACACAGAAACACGTGACAGTAATTATATTGCTACTGTTATTCACCCGCCAAATGAACTAACGACTGGATACCTTTTATTTAATGACACATATCGATTCCAACTATTTATTCTTGTCACCTAACCTGTTACGCGTAGCTATTCTGTCCACGCCACTAACGACGTTACTGACAAGCGGAATGAAAAGTAAGCTTTGGGCGTAATTCTACTAATCTGAAAACAGTCTAAGAATACTGCTTTGACATAATATTGACTAGCGCCAGTCGTAGCTATTTGAAAATACGGTACATTTAACATATTTTGTGGTAAAATTAACTTATCCAGTGCCTACCTCGATACGATACCGAAATATGCACAAAACGGAACATTATTTCATTACCTAATTGTTCCCGTGCAATATTTTCTAGTGGAGTCAAACAAGCATGTGATTGTTCTCATGCACGCGCGAATAAATACTGATTTGTATTACACTGTTTAAGCTTTAATTACTATACCAGTTAATGTACACGCTGTAGTATGGAGTTCATCACGAGTAATCCCAGTTGAATTTAGATCTTATACATGTTATTTTAAAGTATCAATTTCAACACGCTTAACATTTCCAAGAATGTATTTTTACTTACAGTTCGTGCTATTGATCTATTTGTAGCAAACAGTAGGAGTAATTAAACGGGCGTTGTCCGAAGTTTCGGTTAAAGTTTTACGTTACGCTATGTTTACTTTGTATTTTTTACTTGTCTACGGTAATTTAGCTTTGTGATTGATGGTGTTTGAATCTCTGGATCTTGTTTCTGTTTATCCATGCTATTGATTTCTTCTCTGATTTTACGAGCATTCATTTCATTATGCTGTGCTATTTTAAGCGAGAGTTATTGTTAAATATTCAAATTTAAGAAAACATCACATCTCTAAAAGTGTAATCAAAGGTCAAAATCTACGATCGTGTGTTTTATCTTTTGAAACTGATTAATTACATTATGCAGTTGCTATAGCCTTTTTCTGCACGTGCGTCAATATTATTATCGCTACCATTTCCAACTGTTTGCATTATACTTAAATATATTCTTACTACTTCATTATTACTTTAATGTTTTTATAAAAGTTTCGACTTCAAAACTATGGAGTCACATTAAGGAACATAAAACAAGTCTCAACGAACGCATGGAATATTTAAATGTACGTTTAAATCCTTTGCTAGCACTTACACTACAGAAGTAAGCACTGTAGCATTGAAAAAGATACTTGTTACAATAGACAACGGTATTGCGCTAACAATAGAGTTTAAAATTGATTGTAAAATATGTAACAAATACGAGCTAGCGTCATGACCGCGTGACTGCTATGGTTGAACGGTTTCAGTCCACAATACATGCTTCCTTTGGGTGATGTTTCCTTACGACACGTCTGATGTATCAAACGTCGAGATCTTCGCATTATATTCCAAATGTTTTCAATTTAAATTCTTGAGGTTCGTGAATTATCTGATCATATTATTCACCTTATTACCTATTTTGTGAATTTTCCTTGCTTAAGAAGTATTTTAGAAATTGTATTTTTGTCGCATAGTTTATCATCATCAGCCTCTTAGTGGACCGCCTAATTTAAAATGGGGTTTTCGCTCATATGACTCGACACAACGTATTATGTTTTCAAGAATATTTTCTAACACATTCTGGAAATAACTCAAGTTATATTATTATTTTGTTTTTAAAGATGATAAATAACCAAACAGAACAACAACGGAATGATGTACGACATGAGCTGTAAAAATTAAATTATTGGAAAGTCTAGTGTTATAATAAAAAAGTCATACAGTAAAGAATTTTGTTCATTTTGTGCTGACGATATATTACGTCGAATATCCTCGGTAAAGTCCGTGCATCAATTTGGATCGCGAACTACACTTTTAATTTTATCTGCCGATATATTCGCGTTGAAATTACTATTGATATATCTGATAACATTCACTTTTGACTTTTATAAAATTATTTCTTATTATTTCGTAACATGTTAGGTATATTTTAATTTTCGATATTGTTTTCTTTTATACACGAATTCATTTCGTTTATTCGTTATTTACTTAGTCATATTAAAGTGGAGTAAAGCTTGAGCTTTAGTTTGTCTTGTCACAAGTAGACATCTCTTAATTGGAGTTCAACTGAAATAGAATATCATGCCTCAAAGCTACGTTGTGACTAAAATATTATCTAGAAATAATACCTGTAATTCTTAAGTATTTCTCTTCAATTAGTCTTTTATGGGTAGAAGAAGCATACAAACGTAAATATTACCAAATGCATCAGTATTAGTTATACCTATTAGTTTGTATGCTATAATATTATGCTGTGATCACTGTTCATGACTTTTATATCCATGTACCTACTTCGTATTTTGAAAATAAATATTATTATTATTATTATTATTAATATTCTCTTTGTTGTCTTCCATTTAATTTTCACTGCAGTAAACTACTTATTATTATGCCGATATAAAACAATTCTAATTGCAATTCATCATAACTGGTTACCAATGACATATTACTCATACTCTTGTATCCTTGTTCAACGCAGTCATTTAATAGGTTATCCTTTTCTAATGAGTGTACCGTTACGTTCTCTGCTCCGCCAAAGTCTATTGTATCCTTATAACAAGAGAGATGAAATTCAATTGAAAGTGTTTCAAAATTACTTTAATTCAGCTGTAGCCCCATCTTAATCCCCAGAGGCTGGCTTTTCTCCGAACAGCTCCAATGTGATTTTCGACTTTTATCCGAGTTTTATTTCCAGTTCCTCCATATTGGATTGAGTTGAGTTTATTGCTCTCTTTGTCGAACATTGGGGAAGAATCGAGAGGAGCGATCGGTATATTTACCTCCAGCTTAAGGAACATCGAAAGTTTATGTCGTTCACAGTATATGTCACTTAGGTTTATCATGCAAAAATGTATACCCAGACTTGTGTTTGTGTACTAAGAGTTGCTTGTTAAAACTTACATCGAATTTCATAAAGAAATTCTTACGGTAAGCAGTCAATTTAACGTATACTTATTAGTTACGTTGATGTAAGCTCACTAATAAATTGCCGAGCACAGCAATGTACATTACATCTAGACAGACAACATTCGTCTTAGTGATACTCAAAACCTAAATACGATAAATATATTGAGGCGAACAAAGAAATATATTATTACGCTTAAATTATGTCTAAAACCATTATAAGATTAACTAGATTCTATTGGTAGAACATTAATTCAGTTTGGCATTAGATTAAGAAGATAAGTGACTTCCAGCAATATTTATCTAAAACATCGGACACTTTCGTGTTCCAAACAGAAAACAAGAATTAGTTTTGCTCACATTTTGTAAATGTATTGTAATTTCAAAGTTGATGTGAATACAATTTTTTCACTTGTTAATATTCCCGCAATCAAAATAAAACAGAAACACAGAGAAATGAGAATTTGTAACTAAGCTTTTAACGATAGCACGAGATACTTTAATATCAACAACAGCATAATGAACTTTATGTTCTGCAGATATAACCTGAAACTCCTATCTGAGCAGCATCTGCGACCCACCAATCGCTCATCTTGACTGTAGTAATTACTCTCTCTTAGCCGTTCATAATGTTTCCCTTCGTGCAGATAACATTTTTTTGCCAAAACACAGGTAAAATCTTCGGAGTCCATTAGTATTCGGAGTAAATCGGACAATTTTATTGTCGTATCGGTGCGTTTATAAAGACACAGGATCTTAAAGCCAGAAAAAAGCAGCGTTAAGCTACGGGTGAAAATGAAAACTAGTTATGTAATTTATTTTGTGCATAATTCACAATTATTGACATTATATCACAATCTACTTTATCTTTTGTTGTACAATTGAAGCTAAGCATTATGACTTCGAGAAAAGTTGATAAGGTCTTCTTCTGATACTTTTTCGGTCCGAGACGAAGGTTACTTTTTTCAACAGCCCTTTTTTAAAAATCATTTTCTATTGCGTTAGACTCGTACCACAAATTCTCACTTACATCAAGGTCATTTAATGATGTGTTGATATAAAATAAATAAATGAATAATTTGAATGTCATGGCGAAATAAATGTTTTTTGTTTTATAATATCTACAACCAACTCATTATATTTATGACTTAGGGCCATTGGTTTCTGTATAAAGAGACCCACAGGTTTTTCTACCATCGAAACAACAAATACAGAAGAAGGAAACAGTTAAGCGTAATGTTTATTGTTATGGTCCGTGTTATCAGATGCCGGTTCGAATTAATGTCGGCTTTAGTGATTCTGTGGCAGGATGTGGACGGATTTTGATGTTGCGACGAAAATCCACAATTCACTCGACGTTTCTTGCTTAGATTACAGTAAAAAGAAAAATATTTTGTGTTTAAATAGAAGGAACAATTTTAATTTTGTAGGTACCTCATAAATTTTAATTTTTAAAATGTAGTTCTTTCTTTTCGCTTTCATTTTTATTAATTAAAAGTAATTAATAGCAACTTGTAAACTGATTATTCTCCTCGTCTCGATTCAGATATTAGGTACAAAATTTAAAATACGACACAATAAATATTTGACTTAGTAAACATCTCTCTTTTTCAAATTTCATTTTAAAATTAATTTTAAATTAATTGCTCGTAGCTCGTGGTAGTAATAATAAGATTGGCAAACTTCTAATGCGTTGGACTCATACTTTGTATATTTTAAATTTGCTTGTCTTTCAATTAAAGTCAAACCTCAAAATTTAGATGAAAGAAAGTTGTATGCTCTCAAAATTGAACATGAATAACAATTATAATTTGTTTTGCTGTATCTACTACCTGATAAACATAAAGAAAAGTGCTTCGAATAAAGAAAAAGAACTAAAGAAAAAAGTGCTTCTAATAGATTTTAATAGTATTACTTATAACAACAAGATCGTTTATTTTTTAAACATTTTCAATGTAGAGGCTTGTAGAGTCTCCATTTTATTAATAATGATGTTTAATACTTCAGCGAAACAAATTATTTTATACTCCGACATGAAATTCTGAAAGGTAATGATACTGTTCTGTCGTTTTGAAATATTTCGTTGTATTCGTTATACCTTTAATCATACAGCTATTTTGTTTTATGATTTACAGTATTATTTTAAAATTTACAACTAAGTAACTCCTGCCTATACTCCCCGAAGGCGTAGGCAGATGAGTGTAGTAGTACCAGTTACGTTTCCGAGTACGTCCCACCATGGGACTGGTGGTGAGTCGATTGTCATATCCCAATAAAACCCAAATTTCAATCTATACGAGAAATTTCTACTAGAAAATTTGAAAAGCCCGTAGTATCCAACCCGTGCAACGAACCCAGAACATCTAGATCAGCAGTCAGGCTTGCAAACTCTACGTATTATTTTAAGCAGAAAATTATTAATATTTTATCAAAGTTCAAATAGTGGCACACTTTAGGCTTTGGTAAAAGATAGCCCTGTTTTAAGTAGCTACCCGAGCTAGCTAATTTAGTTTGATAAATTTTACAGAACAAAAAATATGTAGCTGGTGAAAGAAATATAACGAGATGGAAAGAATAAGATATATAAGCAGACGGCGCAAAAGAGACGTCTGGCAGAATGTACTCAGCTAAGTAAATTCGTATTGTTTAAAAGGTGATTCAAATGGAAAGAAATGAGAAATTTTTACTACCTACTTCTATAAATATGCCTCTTATTTAACATAGCGAAATTATTTGTCTGTTAGAAATACAAAAAAAATTACTTACTAGAGATAGAAATTTTTTTTCTTCTTAAAATGTAATGTTTCTTAAAATATGATGTTTATTGTAACTGAAACGTTACTACTGCCTTTTGATATTATGGCTGTTTGGACACTAAGCTATGGCCTCGACGGATGAATTCGTGTGAAAAATATTCACTGGCTACATTAATTTTATTTCAAATGGGTAGTCGTGCGTTGGAGAAGTTCGAAAGTGAAACAATATTTTCATTGGACATTATCAAAAGGAATACATTAAAATAAAAATTATTTGTATTAAAATGAGGAAATATAAACCTTTGTGTTTCGTAGAGCATGTAATGTAAAAGGATTGTTTAAAGATGTATTAACGTTAAAATTATTATTACTTGGAAATTATTGTTTTTAAATAAATATGTGATCAACCTAAAAGCAGTATCTGGGAGTTCCCTAGTGGACATAATAACTCGTATTCGAGAGGGACATCTCAGTTCTCAGGAGTAGTACCTAAATGCATTGGTGACCAACTTCGATTAGGGCGGTAAGTATCCGTTCCTACTCCGTTCCAGTCTACAACTAATTGTACTCATGCTAACTTGTAAATACTAACTAAACTAACTACTAGCAGTCCTCACTTCTGCGGTCAAGTTACTAATTAGTACGAAGTATTAACTACTTGTACTAAACAATCTGACAGTATTAGTTCTCAGAGGTAACCATTTTAGTTCCTAGGATTAACAACAGGTCAGTGGTCAATTTCAAAGGAGGCAGGTACTAACACAAACTTTATTCATACTAACATGAAAATAAACCAATCAATTAATGAATACCGCGAATACGTTGGATGCGAAGAGCTGAAGATCGAGCTCATTGTCGTGCTATTGGAGAGGCCTATCTCCAGCGGTGGACGATGACGGCCGATGATAATGAAATATGCTGCTGTTCTTAACATTTTTTAACTTTTTAGCCTTTAAGTACTTGTACAATCCTGTGATATTCAATACTTCAAAAATTCATTCTATCAATTTTATTCCTACAGCTTACCTATCAGCACCAAACAGTTGGTTTTTCTTTCGAGATATAATACGTATTTTGGTCGCAATATACACATGCATAGGTCTAACAATACGGGTACATAGAATTCAATTTTTCAACTCAATTGTAGGTGAGGGCAGGATGGGCAATTGTATCTGTTGTTTTCAGAATGGCCGGGGATCCCACAATCTCGGACGGTTATCCCTGAGATAGAGCTGTGGAAAAATGTCAGCGAGTTGCCGAAGCAGTGAACTTCTTTTTATTTGTATAAAGGACTGATTTATTATTGTTACTAATCGATTTCAACCAAAAATTTTCATAAGGATATAGGATGGGATAAGCTCATCACATATTCTATGATGGGACGTAAACGTGACTGGTGTCTCGTGGAAGTATTCAACACTCGTCTGCCTAACCATTCCAGGGTACAGGCGTGATTTTACGTTTATGGATAAGTACAACCTGGCCTAGTAATAGTAGATTTTCATTTCACGATTCATAAAATATTTAATGTTCTAATAACGCAAATTTAATCTAGTTACAAAAGCGAAGTTAGCAGGATTGAACAACCATAATTATATTTATTTATTCATTTTTCTATAAAATGTTTTATTGATCTCTAACAATAAATAATACAACCTTTCGTTCATATTATTGTGCTCTAGATCCAGGACTCGCTTTCCATTGACTACACCCTTACCACGGAGCCTCGGCTTTGTTTAAGCGCAGATAAGGTCGGCCTCTGATTTGAATTAGAAAATTGAGCCACTGGATCCGTACAAAGCTCATTTATTTGCAAATAGTGCGCCAGTGAATTAAATACAGAGAGGCCGGGCTGATACTAGAGTTCCAATTATTGTCCTTTTGTTTTATTTTCGACTGTTGTATCAAAAATGGATTTTTACATCACAACTCACTGCGCTAATATTATGTCAATCTGAAGGCGGTTGAAGGCTATGAACATAATATACAGTAACTAAGGGATCTCCGAACTCTACCATTGAGGAGTATATACTAGTATGTACATAAGTCCTGTTTAATACGTGTATATATACATATAAGCATCGTCAAGAAAATATAGACTCCTACGTGAGATAAATTTTAAATGCATTTCCGCTCCTAAAGATAACGAGAACGCGAATCTCGATCTTGCGAGCAGGCACGTATCTCAGAGTGGAATTTGGTGGAGCAACCAATACTGCTATTCGCAATGCTTCGCGTCGGTGTAAAACCTATAACTGTATAAAAATATCGCAGCATTTTGTGGAGCAGCAGAGGAGTGTAGAGCCCTCCCAAGAGTCATCAGTTACATTTACGTCCCACAATGGTATAGGTGGTGAGCCTATTGCTATACTTACATAAAATTTGAAAATTCTTTACTGAGTTGCATTTAATATGTGTAAGATTGTGTAACGACTCTACCTTGTATCTTGAAGGTGCTTCGGTAAAAAATTCAGATCTTACTACAGCGTTACCTCGCTTTCTGTTGCAGGTAGTGTATGTGCCCAGAAATGGGCCATATATTTGTAGGTACTTGTACATACAGTACAGTTCAATGCTATTAAGTATGTGATTAGCCAAAATTCCTTTAATTTTAGATATAAAGCATTATAGAGTAACGTAATTGATGTATATATTTATTAATCTATTTTACCTATAATCTTAAATTTGTAGTAATTTTAATATACCTAACTACATTTTACGTTAGCACCCCATTTTTACGGAGAAAAAATATAAGAAATCCTTACTCGATTTTTATTTAATGCAAGAATATGTAAAGACAAGAATAATGTGACATTTGTATAAGGTCACGTAGCGGTATAACTCTTTCAACTCATTTTCTGTCGGCCATATTTTTTGATAGACAGTAACTTTTGATTTAAAAAAAAATTGTTATCTAATGGAAAGTAACGTAAACAGTACAGTTCCAAAGCATTCATTAAATTTGAAAGATTGTTTGATTGGCACTCGCGACAATGGAGTGGGAATTCTTCAATTATTAGATATTAAACTGTATTTCCCTTCAGAAATGAAAAAAAAATAATAGAAATACTAATGATGCAACGACCTGCAATATATGGATTTGACCATCTGTACACCTGCAGAACATGCGCTGGATTTTACGCAATTAAAGCCGCTCAAAAAGTATTCTTATGTACTCTGTTTATTATTTTTTAATTAGAAAGACCTTACCGTCTTGTTAAGTTTATTTAACTAACGGATATAAATATTTACAGTCACATATATTCATACATGTACATATTATTCTTTTAAAATCACTTATTATCAAGACGTTTCCTATAACATCGTCGGCTGTTTATAATTAATATTATACAAAAACCATTATCCCTACGTTCAAGGTTCAATTTCGTTTAAGTGGAGACGTTTTATATTTGTTCCCGTCCGATTGTATTTGCATGTAGACCGTTCGCACCATACCGTGGAGTATCCTCCAGTCATGGTTCGAAATGAGATTTTTCATAATTCACTCACACTCACGTATTCTCTAGCTCCACATTTCCGAGAGAAACTTCAAATGGAAACGGACTGAACTGAATGCAGGAATATTAAAATGCAAATATAGCCTCAAAGTATTGCTCCCAAAAGCAGTTTTGAAATTTTGATGTGGCTGATGTGTTACTGTGTAGCAATATCGTTCATCCATGCAATAACTCTAAAATTTCCTGGAAGTAGTGTGTTTAATATGTAATGGATTTTCATCTCTATTAGGAATGAGTACATTACATCTATCATAATTTAAATAAATCATTGTCTATTCTATAATTGTTAAAATGATTCCGTTATCTAAATTGATATTATTAATTCGGAATAAGGTCTCGTTTTTGAACTACGATATGAATGTAGTGTGAATCTGAAAAAAGAAGATACCTTACTTTGAATACTTTTTAAATGATATGTCCGATTGTTCGTGAATTCTTTATATTTCTTCTAAAAAGATAGATAACTAATAGTTATGTTACATTAAGTCACTTTACAATTTTGCAAGTGGATACAGTTATGTATGCACGATGCAAAATGCTAAAATGCTAAAATAATTTTCTGGGTTTTTTGACTTGCGATTTCATGCTTGGTTCGTATTTTATGATAAAATAAAATGTTAGCGTAATCGTTTATGGGCGTAATACATTTATTTAATCATCTTTACCGAGAGTGCGTGCCCAATAATTTCAATATAACATGAAGAGCGAAATCTAAACAAGTAAATCGTATGATGTTTTATTCATACAATCTACCCTATCTCGGACGTCAGAGGTGCTGGCTCTCTATACATAGTCGTTGATACTGCAAAACCTTTAGCCGATATTGAATTTATATGATCTAATTCTATAGTTCACTATACAAAGGCTTTTGTTTTCGTATAACATTTGAACTGAACAAGGGATATGAAAATACGTGCAAAATTAAAAAAAAATCTTGAGTCACTAGTAGAGTCACAGCTGTGCACGCTAAAAGGAATGACAAACAATACGGAATAGAAAAATAATTCTCATTGAAATTTGAGTGTCCTGCTTCACGACTCATCTAAAGTAGCAAACTCATGATATACAATGGAAAATCTACGCTTAGCGTTTCTCTAAATGAAAAAAAAGTCTTAAAACAGGCCCCCAGATCCATATTCAAATCTTGACTAAAATGATTTTTACAGAATTTTTAATAAATATCTGGTATATACACGAGAGTATTTGAGATCACATTCTTGTTTAATACATTAGCCAGTTTTATGTAAAGAATATACACACACGTACACACTATCATCGTCTGTTATCGTTCACTGTTGGACATAGGCCTCTCCAAAAATATAAAAAATATAAAACGTAACATCATGCCTGTAATCCCCCAAGGGGTAGGCAGAGGAGTGTAATACACTCCCACGTTTCACCAGTTACGTTTAGGTCCCATGAAATAGGTGGTGAGC
>DWME01004294.1:0-16582 GCA_018244795.1 Parelbella ahira ahira
ACTTATGTCCAGGGGGGAGGCTCTCAGACAGCGGCACAAAAGGTGTAGGCAGGGAAACCGTTTGGGCCCAGAGGTTGAAAAAAATAATGAGTATGTTTTAAAGTTGCACAATGTACGTGCGCCCTTATATTCCGAGAATTAATTTTTAAGTCTGTTCAAGGAACATTTAATGATATTGTTTCATACTCTTTCCATACAAGTCGATTAATTGACATTCAGTGTTATTAACTGTACCTGTTCATAAACTTATGTGTCATTTTTATGAAGTCGTACGATCAAGTCGATAACCACTTATGATAATAATGTACTTCATACTTTTCTAGGTGTTTAGTATTGTGTACATGATTTTTAAAATTAGAACGAATTTTATTTTATCAGTGACATATAAGATTCTATCGATTATTCCAGCAATATTGTCAAATCGAATTTTGTTATATTCCTCTGAATGACATGACGGAACAAAGAGATTATACATACTTCCATTATAGAAAGGCTTCTCGAAGACTGTCTGACTTTCTTTTTATTGTTACCATAGATAGTAGTTTGATAGATCGATATACTGTCAAAATAGTAGCTATCAAAAAATGACAATATATATCAAGACATTTAAGTAGATTCTAATTAAGAAAGCAGTTTCCTTCATCTTAAATTAAAATTATAGATTACACCCCATTGCCACACATCTGTTTTGATATACATATTGAAAACCACCCCATATGGCAAGACGACTTTGTCTGACCTTTGCAACCAGTAAACCAAGACGCACGCGCCCCTAACATAATAAATTTAACCTTGGATCTCTTGTCCTTGTCATAATGTACGAAAATGGGTGAAACAGAAAATAGAGTTGTGTATTTAGGTCTTATTAGGCGCCAGTGTTTTGTAATTCAGTTTTATTAACTTCTGTCTTTAACGCAGGTTACGTTTCATATAATATAAAAAATGTATATGTATGTACATTACGAAAACAAAATTAAGGGTCCCGGAAATCATGCCGAAAGCTTATGGTGCCAAAAAAATATTTTTTAAAATAATAATACCTAAATTTAATTCAACAATGTCAGGCTTTCAAGGTCAAATTACTATCTGCGGTTTACATAATTGTCATAAACAGATATCCTGGTCAACTAATTTAACTATAGGCAAATATAAACTATAGACGATCCGGTATTCGGACCCAGGACCTCCGGATCGGCAGCCGCGCTTGCAACCATTCAACTTTTCGATTAAATTTAATTTTAATCGTCAGATCCCGATGTCTTTATTTAACAAATTGCGATAAACACAAAATGTTGCAGTTTTTATTAACGTACCAAAGTCACACTCGTGTCGTTTCAACGGTACAACCATCCGCTTTACGACAAAGGATAAAATTAACAAATTTAACGACTGAATTCGGATTACCGCGGATTAAATTAATAAAATTAAATAAAAACTCATTCCATCCACGCGGCTCCAACACATAATGGTTCTTCATAGCAGCAAAGGTTAATATCTTACAAAAGTCTTAATACACAATTATGATTGTATTTAATTATTAAACGTAAATAGCCAGCGGTAGGTAGGTATTATATTTTTATAATAGTATTTAATTATTAAATTTAAAATTAATATCTATCAGCAGCTGATCTTTGGATTACTTACGCGTTTATATTTTATGAAATAATAATATGATAGTATTTAATTATAAAATTTAAAAAATAATATTTATCATCCACTGCCGTTTTAATTCCCTAGTAATATATGTAATAACGCTTTGTATACAACGTTATATACACGTAACAATGACATCGCTACCACTCGGACACAAATTTCGTAAAATATGTTTATATAACAATAATCATAGAACAATGTACCTACTAGTTAGACAATTATATTGTTTATTTTATCACTATATGAACGGGTAAATCGTTTTTCTTTAACATATGTAGCAATTTTTTTTTATTCAGTGTAAGCCCGCGCGGCCCCAGCCTTGCCTGGTGGAGAGCGAAAGTGTGACCTATGGCGTAGCACGCTTGCCTAGCGAGTGCCTATTTACGTTGCCGATTTAAAGTATTTTTATATGAATATAATCATGATCGTCATTCTTCTTATCATTTCCTATTGTGTGTTATCGTCTTTTTTTAGAATAGGAAGATATAATAGTCTTATAATCTGATCGTAGTCTGCCTCGCCGGCCACTTACAGATTGGCACACTTCATACCCCTCAGAGAACGCTTTTCACACGGTGTTTTTCGTCAGTGCTACAGCAAGTAACATTCAATTGTGAAACTCAAATTTTTTTCAATGTGTGTAATAGGCTCACCTATTATGTAGCACGCATAACGACTGATGATACGTGGGAGTATCACACTCCTCTGCCTACCCCTACGAGAAAACACGGGAATTAAATATATATCGGTACACGTGTATTTACCCACAATAAAAACTATTACGTCTCAATATCGTTATGCAATTAATAAAGAAAAATGTAGTGTTGCCAATGTACAATAGCCTCGACTACAATTAAATCACATTTCTATTTCACAGTGTATTTTAACGGATTGAATGCACTAATTGCATTCAACTCCTTAATTTTCTTAATATGAATTGAAAGTATGTGTAACAAAAGGTGGTGTTATTAAAGTTATTGTTAATTACTTGCTTAAATTAAACTTGTATTTCTGATTAAAATCTTAGTGTCCCGGAGCGTAAGGCTGTAGTCCCAGACGGGAGACATGTACACGCCGGGTTACCTATCGGATAGACAAAGAACATCGAGTTCAAAATATCTTTATTCTTACTGATTTGATTCTTCTTGTCTTAATCACGCTGGTTTAAAAAAGTATTGGATTTAGTTTAATATGCCAATATTTAGACTGCCCCGTTGGTCGAGCGGTTTCAAGCGCGACTGCCGATCGGGAGGTCCTGGGTTCAAATCCCGGGTCGGGTACTATTGGATTTTAGAATTTTTTGTAGAGTATCTTGGTTCTTTAAATTTTCTTGTTGAGTTTCTTGGTTCTCTAGAATTTCTTGTGACCCGGAGTCTGGAATCGTGCCCAGTGTATGGCAATAGGCTCACCACCTATTCCATGGGACTAAAAAAAAACGTAACTGGTGAAACATGGGAGTGTACTACACTCTTCTGTCTACCGCTTCGGGGATTACAGGAGTGACGTTACGTGAGGATTTCATAATCACCTACATATATTATCATTGGGTTAAGGTTTAGATTTTAGACTTCATTGTCAGGATAGCGAAATGAAATTGATGTTGTCAGAAAATAAAGTCACATTCGCACGAGCGCGGCGACGGCGCGGCGGCGGACGACAGCTGCGTGAACACGGTGTCGGTGTACGGGCAGGAGAAGTACCTGGTGCTGCGCGAGGTGCCCATCACGCGCGTCTCCGACCCGCTGCAGCCGCACGAGGTCAACTGCGACGTGGCCTGCCTCGTCTACGACGTCGCCACCAGCCGCTCCTTCGAGTACATCGCTAGGATATATATCGTACGTAAATCGTTACCCTTGATATGTATGTTCTAGCACTCACTGTTCTAAACCTGCTCGTTTAAATGTCAGTCATCCACTTCGGAGTTTCCAAACTTCTCACACTACGAACTTTTGTCTCTTTTGATCACATTTATATTTTGTATGATGGTTTTAAAACGCTTTCCAAGGGATATTTTCATAAATTGCATATAATGAAATTCAACAATGTGTACTATCGCAATAAAATCCTTTCCAATATTTTGTGCAAGGGAATAATTTTAAGAATGAAATTTATTGTAACTAAATTTTTTGTATATTCTAGAAATACTTTGCCGAGAGCCACATTCCAGTGCTGATAGTGGGGACGCGTGGAGAAGCGATACCGACGCGGCAGGAATACATCCTGCAGCCGGACGTGTTCTGCGCCAAGTATCAGCTGCTACCGCCGCAGATGTTCAACATCCGCGAGAACAAGCATGACGTGTTCGTCAAACTGGCCACCATGGCTGCGTTTCCGTAAGTATTCGTGTTCTCGAATCGTTACGAACATGGCTCTAGGAAACTAGATGAAATTGATAGGTGACAACTTACTAAGTAAAACTACGCGATGTTTGTACGAAATTAACTAAAGTGATAAATCGTTCTGTAACGGAACTGAATACTATCAGCAAATTAGCAAACATGCGTTTAGATTAAAGTTACGTGACAATGGCTAAATAAAATTAGCGTCGATAAAAATGATTACTTAATCGACAGATTTTCATAATCCTACTTCCTACTAATATTATAAATGTGAATGTAAGTTTGTTTGCTACGCTCTCCCGTAAAAACTACTTAACCGATCATCATGAAACTTTATACACATATTCTTGGAGGTATTAGAAGTAACATAGGATACTTTTAAGGAAAAAAAAAAATTTTTATGAAAGAAAAAAAAATATTTGTGAAAAAATCTCAAAATTTAGATTCTTCAACGCGTTTTTATTTTTAAAAAAATTTATAAGTTACTTGTGTTGGTAACATTTGATGAATTCTTGAATAACTTAATATTCCAAGCGACGAAGTAGCTGGCAAAAGTTATTGTATATAAAGACATTGTGTGGTATATTAATTGTAAAAATAAAATTAATAGATAAAAATGTAAAAAGTATAGGGAAAAGGGGATTTTTTTACTCCGAATTTAACGCGTGCGAAGCCGCGGGCAAAAGCTAGTTAGTGGATAAAACATATCCATAGGCATATACTTGTATAGGATCGCGTATTTAAATTACCATGAGATTTGCTTATATATTCAAAACAAAATAAAATTTTCAATAAAGGTATTTGTGTCTAGACCTGACTGCTTGTAGAAAATAGCCTATACAATTATTGTAAGCCTTATATGACATTTATACTTCATGAACATTGATACTTTTGCTGACCATACATAGCGTACTAAACTTATATTTGCAGACAAATAGATTTTCTGCTGGCCAAAACGTGTTACATTTTGTCAGTTGGTATAAATAATAATGTTCTTGACATGATGTAGTAGCGCTGATCTGACGTTATAATCACTGTGTGGGTTCCTACACACACACACAGTGATTAATAGTGTCAGGATTGTATGTAATATTTTCAATAAGAAAAAATTTATTAACCTTAGAAACATCCAATTAGCATTTTATGATTTTTTTTTACACATTCAGAGGGATTCTTTCACTTTTATCAGGGTAATGTAGGGGAGGATAGTTGGTCATTGCTTTCTAACTGTTGCTGTATTATTCATCAGAAATTTCATACTATAAGAATATTAAAAAGTAACTGGAGCTCATATCTTTATGTATCTAATGACAGTCAAGTCTTGCAGGGCTGAGCTACAACTGTTGAAAAAAACAAGGTTTTGTCATAAGCGATTCCTATTTTTATTTATTTATTTCATCAATCAAATTTTTCTTTTTTTGTTTGTCATTTTGAAATCATAATACCGTTTAGCAATGTTAACTCATTTTATGATACTGTTATTTTAATTATCTGGCTCAGTCAATTTCAAGCTGCTTGGATTTTGTTCAGCAAACACAGGTTAGTTTTACCAGTAAAGTACTTATTTACTTTTAGTGGAGACAGAATGTTAATTACTCTATGAACATATTTAATATAAACATTAAATATATTGCAAACTTTAAGTGGTATAGTTTAAAAGAACTAGTATGCAATACAGTGTGTAGTACAGAATTTAGATCAGAACAGAAGAAGAAAGGCAATGATAATAAAATGAGACAAAGATTAGATAAAATGTTTATAATGTTTATGTATCAAAAGGATCCTTCGATATTTATAACTGATTCAGTCAGATTACATCAGTTTTTATTGAAATTTTACAGACACCTGAAGCACTTTGCTAATTTCGCAGGCGACAACTCTTCATGGTGGAAGGCCGGCGTGGGGGTGGCGGCGGCCACGATCATGGGACTCGTGCTCCTCAAGATGTTTAACTTACAGCGGCGATAGATGCCAGCCGATGCAGTAGGTTCTTAATGCACACTGCCTGCCACTGCTACCTTATATACATTTTGTGTTGTATTAAAATAATGTCTCAATTCTTTAAAAGAATATTAATACAAACCAAAGATATGTATGTATTCTATAGAAAAATATTTTCAGTTGTAAATAAATAGTATGACTCTATTCAAGTTATATTTATTTCAAACCTAAAATCACGCCTGTAAGCCTCGAAGGGGTAGGCAGAGGATTGTAGTACATACACTCTCACGTTTTAACAGTTATGTTTAAGTCCCATGGAATAGGTGGTAAGTCATTTTGTTGAAAGCATTTGCTTGCGGAAACGTGAAGCAAAAGGTTATGCATACACTGTGGTTACGTGTCCCCGAAAATTGTAAAGAAATTTGATATCCAAATTTATAACTGTCACTCGCCGCAGCTACTCGCCCTCGATGCTGAAAGTGTGGCACACATATTAAGTTTATTGTTGCCTAGTTTATCATAGCTTTAATGACACACTATTGATATCCAACTTATATTGGCCTAAGCCGTTTTATTACGAGACAGATTTGTGACAAGTAGATTACGAGACAGAGACATTTGTGTTCGTCATTCTGCCGTCAACGGCATAGTTGCAGTAGGTACGCTCTAGAGTAGACGGTTTCGAGAAAAACGCTGTTAAAGTTTTGGTGCGAAAATATTTCATAAATTCTTTGTTTCTAATCAGATCATAATGGTTGATACCTTAAATGAAAGATAAGTTCAGCACCTATCTATTTCTTGTTTGGAAACGAATACAAAGTAATTGAAAGACAAAATAAATTCATTATCTTAAAATTATACTAAGTATCTCCTCGAGGCTCTCTGATAACGAATACTTAGCATAAACGCAGGAAGTGTGTTTTTTACTGTATTTGATCGCGTAGAGAGGAACTCCCCGGGGCCCGTAATTCTCACGCAGCGCCGTTAGCGTCGCAGTGTGTGACGACATCCATCCATCCACTGTATTTATGCTAAGTAACCATATAAATTTATGATTAAATTTTTATGGTTTTTAAGTTTTATTTTATTAGGCTGTAGTGATAATAAAACCATTAATTATTTTTGGTATTAATTTATGTATTTGAAGCAAATTACAATTTTGTTTTAGAAAATTACCTAGCAATAAAATTTGGCAATTATGAAATAGAACTTTTCTAAATTTTAGTTAATTGTGTCAGTATTTTCAGTTAAAAATAAAAAATGGCACGATTTTTTGTTTTTAATACATCAGAAGGGCTCCTTGCTAATTTAGATAGCTTATGCACTCGTTTTCAACACATAAAGGGATATGAAGTAATTATTCAATGGTATTTTTGAATGTATTTATTATGAAAATGGTTACATAGTATTGATATTACAACAAACAGAAAATAAAGAATAATCGTATCTTATACTTTTTACAATGCAAGTCAATATTTTCATAACAGCAATGCATTCTTCAGCTTGGTAGAATACACATTTTGTGTTTGAATTTTTTGAATTCTTATTCTTATTGCTATAGTCTTTCAGAGGCACAAGTGGCAAAAATAGTCAGCTACATCTTGCAAATATTTATTTTGGGTATTAAAGCCCACCTACTAAAATATTTTATTAATGTACTTTATTCCATTTTACTGGGGTAACTGGAGTATAAACTAATAGCAGTGAATAGATATGTATGTAATTGTTTAAATGCAAGTAAACAAAACAACTAAAATTAACCCTATGATCATTGTGCCCCAAAATAAACTGCATTTTCATACAACATTTTATTAAAAACATACATTTTTCTTTAGTTCATGAATAGCTAATTGCGACTGATTTCCACCCACAATTCTTAACTTACGTTAAATATAGAATCAATATTATAGACAATTATTTCTATAAACCTAGATTCTAATGAAATCTAAAAAAGACTTGTCAAACTTTCTTACAATTCTATTAATTAAATCTGCATAATTCATGCAATTTAAAATGTTCATATCGTTTTAAAACAATTTATTTGTTTAACATTATGCCATGATGTTTAGTATGCAGTTAGTTAAATCTCAAGTAAGAGAACGATTTCAATAAAATAATGGGGATATTACTCATATCAGTCAAATGAAATCATTGTCATATATTAAGCTTACATTACACATAACATTTAGTATGGTCGTTGTCTGTCTCGGCCACTGGAAATAAAAAATATATTTATTACTACAAACATAATTGTTGACTAATTTTAGGTAGTGTGCATATTTACTAATAATGTTTAAATTATTAGTAAATAAAATTAAGATGAAACAATTGATTTAAAATATTCACCCGCCGTCTCCACGCATGGCTCCACCACTGCCGCCACTGCCGCCACTGCCGCCGCGGTCGCCGCCACCGCCGCCACCTCCACCGCCACTATAGCTGCGACGCTCACCGCCCCTCCCGCCCCAAGAGCCGCCGCGGCCGCCGCGACCGCCACGGCCCGGCCCGCCGTTACCACCGCCGCCGCCTCGGCCACCACCACCTAATGCACAGAAAATCAAATTATACTTCTATGTAATTCGTAAGAAGAAAAATAATGCAACTTGCGGGGATATAACAGTTCATTTACCGGTAACGTGAATTTTCCTTGTGCATATGAGACATTAATGTGCTATAAGATTATAATTAATTTTTAAATACATAAATTACCTGCGCCGCTGCCTCCGTTGTCGCCGTTGCCGCCGCCTCCACCGCCTGGCTTAGCTTCATTGCATCTATTGCAAGCTTTCCTCCACGAGAAGTTAGTGTTCCCGCAACTGGGGTTCGGGCAGCGCCAATCGCCTTCTCGGTTACCGGAGGGTGGTCCACCGACACCGCTGCCGCCGCCACCGCCACCGCGTCCGCCGCCGCGACCTCCACCACCGCCGCCGCCGCCGCCACGACCACCTCTGAAGCCGCCACCGCCACCCCCTTTGCTACCTCCCCAAGTATTTTGGCGTTGAGCGAGCGACACTTTAATAGTCGCCCCATTGAAGTCTTTTCCGTCGAACCATTGTATAGCAGAAGATGCAGCATTGGAATCCTCATAAGTGACAGTAGCTTCACCCTTTGGTTGCCCAGTGGCTTTGTCTTTATACATCCACACCTTAGGTCTCTGTGTTTTCTTATCGGTCTGACGAAAAAAATTAAATAATAGTTGGGTAATGGATTAATATATCATTTATTGGTCATTGGCTTCACTGGTTTATTAATAATTACGATTTTACGTTTACAGGAGTGTTACAATGATTATAAAGAATACATTTCCTTTTTGTTATTTAAATGAACCAAAAAGTACCTTAATAATTCCAATGGATCCAAAATGTTGACATAATTCATCTTCAGTGGTAGATGGATTCATGCCCTGAATGAAAACAGTATCTTCTTGTGTTACCATATCACCTCCACCCCTGTCTCCTCCAAAATTCCCGCCACCTACAAATTAATATAAAAGTAATTTACAGAATTCAAAATAAAATGAGACTAATTATTATTCTTTACCCCTTGCAAAGTGAATTAAATTTTACAGTTTTCGATTGTTATCAGTACTAAAGTTCACCATACTATTTATTTGCTATGATGTAATTACTTGTCGATCGGTTTGAGTAACACCATGAAGAAAGCTTTGCAGTTGAAACCGTTGCGTGACGGTTTAGTACCTTTTCTATATGTTTGTCGATACATTAATACCCATCATTCACGCAAGACTATTACAGTCATAAACCATTTCAAATACCAATGTATTAACCATTTCAAACCTTATAAAATATTACAGTCTTGTTTAACAATTTCATTAAAATAAAGAATCATTAGACCCCCTACATCACAGCATTAGACAACTTGAAATTAAATTTCGTAACACATAATGTAAAGCGCAGGGCTGCCAAAAATTATGAAATATACAGTGTTTCTGGTATGTGTAAAACCACTATTTCATTCATTGCCTGCATTACTCACGAGTAAAATTAATTAATTAAATAATAATAAAAATATAATTATATGCACGATATTACAAAAATCACGTACAAGTTGTTTATTACCATTCACCCTGTATATCGTTGCTGTCATAAATGTCAATTTTTTTCTGTGAACACTAACCGAGACTGCTGACAACCACTTGGTGGATAATTTGTTACCGTAGTTGACTTTAAGTCAAGTTATTTTGGATCTCATGTGACCTATCGTCACTTGACAGAATTAACCTATGTGATGGAAGATTCGCATCCTTAAATTTCAGTTGTATCGTTCACCATTAGACATTAGATTAGTAGTATGTTATGGTGATATTTAATTAACTATTTAGCTGCCTATACCCTTGATACGAGTGATAATTGTCGGGAGATGTAAAAGAACAGCAAATGTGAAATTACCGGTAGGTATTAAATTTTACCCGTTCAATATCAAAACACTGCCTTACATTACAATAAATTTAGGTTTTAATTCGAAACGCCGAAATGACTTCCATATATTACCTGTATATAAGTGAATGAAGATTTGATAAAGTACCTGTGTACCTGATTTGATAAAGTACCTGTACACATCAAAAATACATAAATATAATAATTAAATAAATATATATAGGTTCAGCACCTTTGTCAACAGCCTAGTAGTGATAGCTCGTGAAACAGTTACGATAAAACGTTGAGTAACATAAAAAAAAATATATAATGTCAATTTGGCAGCCCTCCTGAATTAACGAATAAAATATGACAGCACCACTCGCTCTTCGCGAGGAGCTTTACCTTTATTATAACCACCCCCCCTGCCGCCGCCACTAAAACAATAAAAACACCATTTAGTACACACTGGGCGGTCCGGGGGCACACTGAACGGGCGCGAAGACACTTAGATCCACCTTTATCGGTTAACCTTAGTCCGAGAAGTAGTCCTTTTTCCGTTATGTTATACCTTCAAAAATCTAAGACAATTTGTTTGTGAACATTTAGTATCACTTTCGATTAGTTAAATATCTCTATCACACATGCACAGTGATAATAACACTCAGAAATTCAATTCAAGAGACACTCAGAAATTCAATTCAAGAGATTGTGTCTGATTGTTATGAGAATCTGTAGTCATTCAATAAAAAAAATAAATTATAACATTTCAAAGGTAAAAGACATAATTGTAAAATAGTATAGTGAATGTTAGTTTTTTATATATTGCTTCCTCATGTGTCACTTGCACAGAGATGCCATAATATTGTAAAGCATGAAGTTTATTAAGTAGCTTTTACAAAGTGATTTACAGTATTTCAAGACCTTTTTTATGATAGATGGTCAAAACGAACATTTAATTTCGAAATAAATTTACACTAAGCTGACATTTAATTAATAAGAATATCTTGGGATACTTTCACACACAGACATGATTCCCAATTAGCCAGAGTCTGTGTTATGGTAACTAGATGACTGATAAACGATATAATGTATACATGTTATTAACATATCCCTAAATAGTTATACTTTTACACCCCTGTTTGGGTGTAAAAATATAAAATACTTGTAATTCATCACACAAATATTTGTCACAAGTGGGAATTGAACCCACAACCTTGTTTAAAAATCAGGTTCCCTAATTACAACTAATAAGTCAGTCTAATAAAGAGATAGCTTTATAAAAGGGGACGATGAAGAATCTTTGTTGAAAAGAAAAGAAAAATTTTTAGGCTTTAAATCAAATTAAAAGAATTTCATGAAAGTCTGAGATTATCTATCACATATGAAAAACATTTATACATAAACTCCACATCCAAATAAATCTCTATAGCTAAGTTTGGAATTTAGAAAATATAAATAATATAAAAAATACAACCAGTAGCAAATACGATATCCATTTCAAAGATGTAATATTATTACCCTTGAGGAATTATTCAGCAGCTTCAACACCAAATTGTCCTAAGGAAATAAATGAAGTAACAAGAAACATGATACATACACAATATAACATTGCTTATTTTTCATAATATTGATATCACTAAAGCTATAAAACAATGTACACCAACTAATTCATTTCACTCTAATATATTTCTTGTTAGAACTTAAATATAGGTATAGGTACCTCCCATGAATATTATGGAGAGTTCTCACGATAATGTAGTGTATGTATGATAATTTAGTGAATATAATATTGTATAAATTTTAAATTATACATAATGAAGACAAAACATTAAAACTTACAATGTATCTTATCAAAACTTACGACAAAGAATCCAACGTCAAAGTTGCAAGGCCAGAAGTTACACTTTACTATTATTTTATTGGCAATTTTTGAGAGCTATAAATATTGATTTATATTTATTATGTTAATCATATGTGAATGGTTCAATGTTGATCTGTAGAAGTATCCTCTAATAATACAAGTATCTTTACATACTATAATAATGACTGGTTTGGGTGAGTGATAATTTTCAGAACAACAATAATTTAATCCAGGCTATGACCTTTCCTCAACCGAAGGCATTAGATCTGCAGAACGAACTAGAACGAAGGACAAAATTATGTCTAGATTTTACCTTATTATTTGCCATTTTATAGGCAAACACACTTTTCTTAACACTGGTGATCCTCAAAATCTTACAGATTAAATTCATCGACCTCCAGTACACCATAATAAAAAATATATAAGCTGTGTCATTTCTGCTACAATAGCTATCCTGAATTTCTTTGATGCCATACAAGATGATGTCAATAATCTGACTTAGCATAAAACAGACCATTACATCATTCTAAGTCTTAAAAAATGATTTTTACATTAAAAGGAAATTTATCTATATTGATAACATGCAAGGCACTCTTGTTCCACTCATGGGGGAAAGTGAAACATGTTAAACCAATCTTTGGATCAACCCTGGATAAAAATGTTCAGACAATACATTAGTAGTTACACTATTTATTAAATAATAATAGACAATTATATATGTTGTCATAATAAATGCTTTTTGTCACTCCATGAGGAAAAACATTCAGTCATAAACTCATGAGTGAAATTTGGGAAAAAAGAGATTTGATGCTGTTATACATACAAAAGGTTAATTTTGAATCTTTGGGAGGTGGCTTACGTCGACGTTTTGCAGCTATTCAATAACGGCACTGTCGACAAACGAACGCGATATAGCCGCGGTGCTGTAGCAGGTTCATACACATTTATCCATGTAACATGATTCAGTACTGAAGCTGAATCGATACTAAATTGTTTTTGTCGCAAGTTGCAAATTCAACTAGAAACCAAAAGTGGAGATGTGTTCACATGTTAAAGAAACACTATTATATTGCTACAAACAGTAGCTAATGCCGACCACCCTTCGTTCCTTTAATATGTTGCATGTTTTAAAGTATATAACAAAGTTATATTATTTTTGTGATATGTATGACAGGTACATCATGAAAAATAAATAGTTTAATTTTTCTATTTAACCTGGCAAACAGGTAGATGGGCAACTTCATGGTAAGTGATCACCATTATCTATGAACATTTGCAGCACCGTGGGACTCAGCTTTGCCAGCTTTAAAGGAAGACTCACTTCCCCTTTCTTGGAGCGGTCCATGTCATTGGGTGCAGAAAAACCTCAGGTGGAACCTCATTCCACATTTTGCATGTTCAGTTAATTACAAAACAGAAGATCAGCAGGAGTCCAGTTGATGTGGATGAAACTTCATTCTTCAGTAGGAGAGGTGATGGAGGAATGGTGACTTGTGTTCAGTGTTAAATAGTTCTCCAAAGCATTCACCATTGTAGAGCTAATATATTATACATTCATATTAGGCATACATTTATTACCTTTTTCTAGTGATTTGATTTTTTTTACATATACAATAACATCTGACATACATTTCTGACAACTTTGCAGCAAACCTGACTTTAATCTAGTAATTAACAGGTTAAAAAAGAGCCAAAAATGTAAATCAATACTTGTCACAAAATAATAGGATTGCTTCAACATGTTTTACTAAAAGTCAAGGACAAATTTTTATTAACATCAAATATGAAATGAATTCAAGAAAATCATATTTTTGGTTATCATTGTTTTTTTACTTCTCTTGGAGACTGCAATGCCAAATGTCAAAACCCACCTCTTATTTTGATGACTATACCAATATAAAATTACGTTCCTAGAAAAATTTTGGTATTTTAGTATTATAATTAACATATTATAAGGAAAACATATAACAAATATTGTTCTAGTCCTAAAATTACTGGAAGTCTGTACAAGACATGTTTAAGTATTTAATATTATACAAAAACAAAAGCAATGTATTTAATTCTCATAGAAATCCTTTCGGTAAATTTATAAAACTAATGTTTCATCTTTTATTTTACAACAGCTTATTGAGGTGTTCATCGTCTATCAAATTGTTACTTCTAAAGGAACCACTAAGATTATTATGTCAAAATTTTCAAAATAGTATTTTTTAAAGAAATTATCAAAGAGGCAAGAAAGAAAAAACATGGATAGACAATGTATGGTCTCATATTATTAACTGTCTGCTTATTTTATAACTACGATCTAACAACGTACATGACAAAACAATTCTATAATAAATGTAATTTTTAATGAACTCAATTTTATCAGCAATCAAAATACTTATTTTACTAAAATCATTTTGCTTTTGATGCAAATCTGTCTTTATACAATTTTTATAACTACTTTAGTCTGTAAAATAGCAGAAAAAGTGGGTTGGTCATTAAACTAAAATACAGTGATACAAAATATAGCAATAATATTAATGTTGTAACATTTTAACCCAAATTAAATCCATAATAAAACTGCTTGGAACTTGATAATTAGAAAAATTTATCTACAATATGATTACTCACCCATATCCTCCATCTCTATTTCCCCCATCTCTACTGTAGCCAGATCTGTCTCCACCGCCTCCATAACCTCCCCGGTCGCCGCTCGAGTAATTGCCCCCGCGATCACCATAGTTGGACCCGCCCCCGCCGCGATCACTGCCTCCATAATTACTGCCTCCACGATCTCCGCTCATGTTATAATTGTTGCCACTGTTGCCACGATCATAGCCTCCACCGCCGCCGCCATAACCAGAACCATAATTTTGGCCATAACTAATTTCAGATTGATTGCCACCATAGCCACTCCCATTATTTCCTGTAGAAAATTACAACATATAGATAATTCCATTAAAAATGTTTCATATCCAGGTACCATCTATACAATAACAAAAAACATTTGAAATCCTATATTCTAAAAACTTGCGTCATTCAAATCTTCAGCTAAACTTAAAGTTTACATTTAACATTAAGCTGCCGGCTCCACATTTAACATTTTTTTGTATTACCGTAAGCTGCGAAATGTATTGCTTTTTAACTGGTATTAATGAACGGTATTCTCACTATATTATCCAGATTTGGGCGTAACACAAGTCTATTTAGGAATAAAACTGTAATGTTTAGGAAGCTTCTAATTTAATCATCAATGTATTCATAACCTAGTTTAATTGTAGCGTCAACCGATTAGTTCTCTTAGGGTTTTTCGAGATTCAGTCGTATTCCAATCTTACTGGACCTTGATACAGGGCCTGTTCGTAAGTTCATGTTTTTTTATAATGAGGGGCTTGAAATTACTTGCGTACAATCGAAGTAAGATGAAGCGACGCCTTAGTACAAAACCCGTGAATATATTTAGTTGGTGGGCGCAATGAATATTACTTAAGAGCCGTTTCAATGATGTGCTCAAATTTGTTTTAAAAAATAGGAATACATTATAGTTACCACCAGAACTTTGTTGATTCCACTCCTGGCCCTGATTCTGGCCACCATAACCGCTTTGATTGTAAGAGCTTTGTTGTCCACTACTGTAACTGTTGTCGTTACTACCCAATGCTGGCGGGGGCATCGAATATTGCGCGGAATAACCTACGCCACTATAGTCACCGGAGGAATAAGCTAAAATAAAGCAATATCGTTAGAAACGATCATGACTGTACCAAAATGAAAACTCTATATATATTGAGTAGTACGTACGATCCCCCATTTTTATGAAAATAAAATTAAGATACTAATGTAGCTTTATAGGTAAAATTGTATGAAAATATTGAGGTTACAAAACTAGCAGGCACAAGCACGCTTAGTGTAACTGTAATGGCGGATGTCGTCTTCTGCCGCCGGATTCATTAAGCGGGAAGCGTCGCATCTATAAACTATATTATTGTCTATGGTTAACAAAGTAACGTGAAACCGCCAACAGATAAAATACTACCTATCTAAAATAATAGCGACCAAATTATAGAGTACATAATAATATGTATATTTTAATTATTATATTTTACGAAATGAGTAGCTATGAATTAATGCTGAAAATCATCGCGAGCTTTACATTATTACTATAATTTATAGTAACTTATTAAAATTACTTTGCAAAAATATTGCTAAATATTCTTGTTACTGTAATATTGGAAATATTCTATTCATGGCTATTTTAAATCAACTCAATTCAGATGTAACCGGAAAATAAGTCATTTGTCAGATTCAACTACAACTTGAGGTTTATGCAAAATTGTGATTAACAAGGCGTAGATGCTAGTCTAGTATGACCGTTTTTTTAACTAATACACGGAAACTGACAAATTTCAACAGATAATAAGAGA
>DWME01004295.1:0-16581 GCA_018244795.1 Parelbella ahira ahira
AAACTAGAAAATAATTTTAAAGACAAAGAGTTCAGTATGACAGTAGTCGAAGATCAAACAATCAATCATAATAAAAGAGAGCTTTACGACATTGAGAGAATAGGAATATTTTCCGGTGGGAAGGAGATGATCTGTCGCAGTAACAAGTAGTTTATACCTATTACTCTCCGAACTTCCAGCTACCTCCACAACAAAAGTTACGTCTATCCATCTCTTTGTTTCGACGTGAAACATGGATAAAACAAACGAGCAAGCAAATTTATTATACAGAAGAAAAAACCCTAAAACAAGATTCTTCTTTAACGTAGAACAATTGACTATATCTGTGTTAACTGTATAAACATGAACACTCCTTTAATAAGTCATTTTTATTACTGATAATGATAACAAACAACTGCCCATAGTGCAAAAAGATAACAATTGTATTATATCCATAGCTATTTAAAAAACCGAACAGCAAAATAAACCTCATCCTCGAACAATAGAATTAATCTCAATTGGCCATCTCTATTCAAAATTAATCTGTACATCTTTAATTGTATTACATTGTACAAACAAGTTTAATTTATTCACACAGTAGGCCTCTCTTAATCACAAATAATCTACGTCATCAGTCCCATTTTCTATAAATAAGCACATGACGCTTCTGTTTTTGAAGATTTTAAACAAAAAACCCTTGATCATGGCAGTAACGAAAAAATAACGTTTGGTGCCAAAAATTAAAAAAAATATTGGACAACTAAAACATGAACATCTTTTTTTAAAGTTCATATATATGTAGGTATGTATGTGTTTATTCCTCCAAAATACTTAAATTGGTAAATTTACGTAAATAAACATAATATGTTTATTATATTATACTCGTGGTCGTTACATATAAATTATTCGTAAGAGAAAATTAAACTCACAATCCTCAGCTCAGCAGTCTGGTTCACTAGCCTTTAGACAAACAAGCCAGTTAATATAAACTCTATTTAACATGGGAGTTAAAAGTCAAATACAACAATACATCAATCCACCCAACAGTACCCATGTTAAAGGATTTATATAAAAAAGTTTCCTTTAACATTTTATTCAGTCATTAAATTATTTGTTACCCTCATTACCTTTAAAACTGAAATAAACTTGGAACATTTTCAATTCGTTGACCGTTACAGATTAACTGCAATTTTATTGCCATGAACCCAATTATCGTCCTTCCATGAATGTTTTAATTAAAGACTATTAACTTACAACATTCTGCACGCACCAATAGCACCAAGATACTGAAAAAACACTTTAAACGGTTGAGCAACATATTTTGCATCTCACTCTTACTATGTCAAACTTTGTAAGCACTTCATCTCTGTCATACCACACATGGAATAATAAACATATACTCTTCGACAAATAAACAACATAAACACGCGGTCGACAACACGTGAAACGTATCCTATTTAAATTTAAGTCAAACAGTACATGACGACGGTTTATTTGAAAAGATATTTATGTCAGATCGAAACATGACGTGTTTGTCCGTGCATCGAGCGGACACTGCGGGTCCCTACACATCAACGACTAGTGCTAGTACACTCACCGCGATCAGTTCGCGCCATATTGAAAACGGGGCACGGGTTCTTACCGCTACACCTGCTGTCATTATTACTATTAATTCGTCGAATATATCCCCAGACGTTATTGGCACCGTTGCTGTGACGTGCGCGCGACCGCCATGTTCACGGATATAATCATTACCATACTCGCTTGACCAGCGAACACCCGCGCATATATATATACACATTGAGAAATATACATAATGTCAAATGAATTCTATTACGCGGCGTCTGGCTTCCATCGTGCCTACACCAATGTAAAATTAACGATATAAAGCTGATAAACACATTGCGTAAATACGTGCTAACGCTTTTCAAGCAATCTTAAAAACATGCTTGATTAAGTAGAATGTTAATTTTTGTAAATGTACACGAGATTAAATTCCACTGATTATTATCTAATAATGTGGAACAATTTATTATATAATTAAATGAATATGATTGATTAGGTACATATTATTTTGGTACAAAACAGAAAAAACCGTCGTAGACCCTAAATAAGATTAGAGCCCCAGCTCTAATCAATTCTAAATTTATGACCATCCTTGTGTTGCCCACAACACAAGGATGGTCATAAATTTAGAATTGATAATAGTTCGACATTTTTAAACATTTTACCAATAGGCATTTCTCTCAATTATCGGAATTTATTGAAAGAAGAAGATATCACGTAAGACATATTTTCGATAATAACGCACTGAACGCAGTCGAATAAAGAGCATCGGTCATGGACAAAATAATACATTTAAAAACATTGTACTTACATGCTTCAACGATTTTAACCTTTTGATAGGAAAGAAAGACTCCTTTACATGTGTTCAGTGATAAAAAGTATACTTACTTATTATCCATAAAAAAGTCTTTTTAGCGAAAAGTAGATGTATTTCTTGAATACGTCCTAAATTTATAGCGTATGGCGAATTAATGGTTGAAATTGTACAGGACTATCTTAATATAGGTACTAACATTGTACTATAGGCATAAATGTAATCATCATATTACGTCGACACATCATGTCATCTAAAAGGATTGTGAATAAAATAACAATAGGAATATCAAGAAAACTAAAAATAAAAACCGTGACACTGCTATTGAAAGGACTGCCAGTTCTCGTCATCATCATCAACTTTTCATCGTTCCACTTTGGAATGCGGGTCTCCTTAAGGAACGAGAATGGTTCTTGTACTGTTAATATATATAGTCATCTACAGAAATAATTATCATTTAATGTTATTTGACAATTTTTTTCCATTCCATTCATTACAATAATTTCTTTATGCCACGAAGAGGCAAATATTGAACATTATTTACCGACCTTCGGCGTGTGGTCTTTCTCGTGGATTCATTGCAGATAACTGTATAAGGTCATTTGCGAACATCGCTACACAAAAAGTGATATTTATAAGTCCGATTATTAAAATAAATATTAGGTAGATACTAACGTCATATAAGGTACCTTTTGGGTTAGACTGAGAGCACGGCAAACGTAGCGTAGGATGCCCTCCAGCTAGGTAGGATGACGATCTGAGAAAGGCTGAAGACAGAGGCTGGGCGCGGTAAGCCGAGAACAGGATGCAATTGCGCTTATTGGGGAAGGCTTATGCCCAGCGGTGAACTGAAATAGACCGATGATTATGATGATCTTGAGAGCACGGAGTGCCAATGAGCTCTATCTGTACGGACTTGACATGCTTTGTCTACATTCATCACTTTCTTCATACATGCACACCTAGTTCGGATACTTTTGCTTCCCCCATTAGCCAGAAAAAAAAATTATTTCGTCTTTCTAACAATAAGTATTATTAGTTAGGAACTAGTTATCTAAAAGTCTACCGACGCCATCTAATTCACTTATATAGAATTAATGTACTAGCATTATCTGTAACTAATTAAGTTAGCTTTTCCGGTCATTACGCTTGCTTTAATGCGTTTGAAGTTTTAAAAATCTTAATGATTTTAATTAAAAGAAATCCATAGAATAAGTTATTTATTTCATTATTTTACCCAGGGTATGGCAATAGGCTCAGCACCTAATCCACTTAAACGGTACTTAAACGTAACTCGTAAAACGTGGCAGAGTACCTACTACATTCCTCTGCCTACCCCTTAGGGGGATTACAGGCGTGATTTAATATTTTTTAAAATCATTATTGGATTTTGGTTGTACGTTTAAACAAATAAATGTTTGAAAAGATGGACAACAAATGTCTAAAATATTACTCGAATATCTAGTACAAAACTGAATGACTAAGACGCGAATCTATTTATATTGTTCGTTTAGAAAATAAATATTTGGACAGACCGAACGGACGGAAAATTAATCTGTAATATATCGAATTGAAATTCTAAGGAAAATAATTACCATCATTTGCATCACGACATCATATTTCAATTTAAATCCCAACAGTAAGACGAATCACAAATGTTAAAGTTCTCATTATCGATTCTTGTTGACATTGTCTTACAGACACGTGTATTTTTGTTATTGGGCACATACCTGAGCAAGTACAGAAATACAAATACCTCGGTATGTGGCTGAATGATAGATGGGATAGTGGCCAAGAAATTAGAACCCGTATCGAAGTCTCTCGTAGCTCCTTCAACAGGAGAAAACGTGTTCTGTGCAATCGAAAATTCAAACCTTGTCATTGTCGATTCATGTTGCGATCGAAAATCGAGCCTTAGGCCCAAGCACCAAAAAATATTCGTAACTAAATACGTACTACCTAAAAAAGAGTCTAGTGAAAGACTGTTTACCTTGAAAAAAAATCATCCACTTACTAATAAATGAGGGTAGGATGAAACAATGAGAGACACGACAAATCAATGACAGCAAATGTTGATAAATTGAACCATATTATAAAAACCGATTACGTACCTTTATATAAATTAAAAAAATTACTAAAGGTTTTAATATACGGTTTGCAAATTCCATGCAGTTAAATTAACCTCAAAAAAACTACACTCAAACTGCAATTTTGCAGTTGGCGCGCAGTTCTGATGCAGTCCATGTGTAAACTTGAGGATAGTGTAATATCACAAAAAACCTACAACAAAATTCTCCAACAATAAATGTTGTATGAACATATTATATCATAAAGGTCATCAGTAGGTATCCGTTACACTTTTAACACTGCTTATCATATTAGCGTGTAAATCAGTGTGTATTAAATTGATTTTTAACTCGGACCAGCTATATACTCAACTGCCTACCTACATACTTAACACGGCAAAATCGCTCGCTGCGTGTGGAACTAATTTAATTTTATCGTTGATTTGATCGCGCATGGCTAAAAACACTGAACACTCCGAAAAGTGCAGTCATGAATATCGCGTCCTATAAATTATAACTTTTATAACACCGGAACTAGACGCATTTGTTATGACTCAGTCCAGTTTCATCTGGACTATTGTATTTCTTCTGCGTCATGGACATTCTGGTGAGCAAACATTATTTTCCGATTGCGGTATCTATAAATATATTTTGAGTAAGTTGCGTACTTACTATTTAAAATATTATTGTAATTGTGTGAATAAATGGATTAATATTATTCCATCACGTCAGGTCTCTTTCGAATTAGTCACAGATATATTAAATATATATCCCATTACAGAACTGAGTAATTATTTCTACATTCGTCAATCTCTTCATATATGCTTGCCGGTTTCCGCGACCAGTATTTGACCTTTAGTCATTATCTGAATGTTATTTCAATTAAGATCTAAATTGGATATCCATTGGTAATATAAAGCATGTAATTTCAATAAGTTTTACGAAATGATAGCTTGCGGCCAGCGATCAGCAAGCATAGCGGTTGAGATATCAGTTTCCCACTCCGGAATTCCTGGGTTCGAATATGGGACAAACCGCTTTCTCTACAAAGTAATAAGCGTTGTTTGTTTAAATATCACTTCCTACGACAGTGAAGGAAAACATTGTGGCAAAAATTGCACATTTTAGATTTTTCCGTAATGTTTTCTCAGGCATGTGAAGTCTTCCAAACCGCACTTGGCCATCGTTAAGGCCAGAATGAAGTTCTTGAGCTTTCAATCCTTGAGAGTAAACCACAATTCACTAATAATAATTATTATAAAGTCACGCCAGGTCTGTTACAGGCTTAGAGCACCGAGTACCAAATATCTCTGTCCTTACAGACTTACCGTGTTTCTTCCATATTCTCACTCTCTTTACAGCACGCCGATTTCGGAATCTTCCTACTCCAATAATGAAACGATTAAAAGAGTTGATGATGATAAATTTGTCACATAATTATATCGTATTCTATGGAACTGTCAAAAGTAATTACAACGTATATCGTCATTGGTTGCAATACAATAAAAATACATAAGGAAATACGTAATGTATTTTTATTGTCGAAAATATCGACATTTCAACATTCGCATCGATTCCCTAGAGTCTAGAGTAAACAGGGGCTTTTTCCCAGCCAAAATAGAGCATAACGGAAAAATAGTTCAAGAAAGTAGGTAGAGTGTGCAGAAATGTGGAAGTGATAAATTAACAAAGAAAGTAATATAAATAACGAAACTACGAGCCGTCATTTATTTGATTGTTTATCATTAACTTCAGAGTTAAATTTTACCAGTGGATTAACTGAATGCCTAAAACATTTTCTGTCAGCCAACCCTTGGCAGACAGGGAATGAAATAGCGAAGAGACCTGATTTCTTTTATAGCAGTAGACTCGCTTTGATAAGCTAGATGTAGTTAGTAATACCTGTATAAATACCAAAAAAATATTATACTCGTATATTAAGAATTCACTTAGAGATAGACAATTAGCAAACGCTTATAAAAATTCAAACATATGTTTTGTGGCGCTTTCACTCACGTATGAATCGTTTGACGTGTTTGGTTTGGTCGTTCCTTTTTATTTGCCGTGTTATTAGTAAGGCATCAATGACACATTCAGTAATGCACTTTGTATGTAATTGGTTTTCGCTCATGAAACCATTTACCGAATAAGAAATGACAAACAATGTTGTTGTAGTAAGGTAGTTGTACTCGCACGTCATCAGCTGACACTCTTGAGTCTATCTACCAAATGCAAGTAGCTTTATTTTTTAAGGCATAATTTTATATCTATACATTTAAGTAAATCAGTTTTAAAAGAATAATGAAGTTACAGGTTCCCATTTAAAATTCCAGTTAAAATAAAATTTCGGAAAGAGTCATCTAGATAACATGATTATACTTATTATTGTTACTTAATAACTAAGTAAATTTGATCCAAATTATAAAATTCCATAAGTGCAGAAAAAGTCATGTGTAATTTTTTTAGCAACCTGAGTGTTGCGAAACCCTATAAATGTTGTATGGTGAGCTCTAGAACTGCTTGTTTCGCTGTGGAGGCTCAGCCAATCTATCAGTCGGCTTCTGAACGCGCTCAAATAATCGGGTCGTCCCCATGTCTCCAATATGACACCTATACGGCATGCATTAAAACTGATATACTCTCCAAAATTCTGATACACATACCTCTGTCACTGCTAGGCGCTTATCCTCAAGACTGACTAAGAGGCTAAAGAGTATTTTCAACGTACAAATTTAGCATTCCTCTCATTATGGAGAACAGGTGATATGAAGCGGAATGAATCATCGCAATTGCCAGCGCGTGTTACAACTTAACCGTAACGACCTGATGAGTATTAAATGCCCTTCGGCTGATGAATCAATTGTTCAGTTGATTCAACTAACAAACTTACAAACTACATCCGTACTAAATATACCAATGATCTAAGAAATGTAATTAGAACGGATAATTAAACTGGAGATCCTGCAGTAACCGTAAATAATTTAAGTATGAATTATATTGATTGAATAACGAATTTATATTTTAAAACAATTGAGCAGTGTTTCTTAAAATGTGCAATCACATCTTGTGGGCGGTGGAGACTTTCATGAGGACATAAGGGGTAAACTGAGACTCTCGCCACATTTAAAATATACCTAAGTGACTTCTGGGAGCGCTACAAAATGATTGATTCTTAAAGAGGGCAGTCGACGAAGTAAATTTGAGAATAACGAGAGCAATATTTTCCACACCATCTGATATAAAAAAAATATTATTGCTTCCTTATACCAGGTTCTTCGCGGGGTAGACAGAACTCTGCGTGACAAGTATCACCATCCTTATAGACCGGACAACCTGATTTTACATTATCATTCTCTTCGTACACGCATGCCGAGTTTGGAGATCTCTGAATACTCCATTAGACAGTATTTGAGCAATTTCGTCAAGAAATTATTCCAGTGTAAGAAAAAATTTATATCGCGCCAGTAATGCCTGAAGGGGTAGACAGTATTCTAACGTATCTGTATTGTATATAAAATACGTCATTACTGCGACAAAAAATAATTTTTCGTGTTATGAATGAGTAGTAATTTAATTTTACGGAATAAACAGATTCGTAAACGAGTAGGTACCCTGTGCTCGCCTGCCAGCCCGTACGTTCGTTGGAAGGCTTAATGTCACAGTTTATATCACATACAGATGTCAGTTTGACACTTGCGAGCAAAGGAATTCCCACTCAGGACATATATTTCATGATAGACACAAGTATTTGTTCTGTCTGGATGAAAAAAATAATTACATAAGTGTATACCAATATGTATATAAGAACATTTGTAGTTTATCAGCCATCTGGTTACCATAACACGAAACTCTCTTCGAGCTTACTATGAGGTTAGATGGCTGTGCATAAAGATATATCAAGATATTTATTATTCATTAAGTATCTAAGCTCACTCTCTATTTCATGGGACGTATAACGTGACATGAGCGTCGTGTCGAGACATGTCGTTAGGTATGTACTATAAAAAGTCGGAATATTAAACTCCTCTGCTTACCCGTTCAGGGAAATAATATTGTTATTTATAACCATATTGTTCCAGCGGAAGACATATCCAACCATCCAGCTTGGAAATTTTTGGACTCTTTTGACTGTGGATTCAGCGTAGCGGACAGAATAATTGGTGGGAATAACGCTAATCTTGGCCAATTTCCCTGGATTGTGCGGCTTGGATACAGTGGTAAGGTTTCATAATGAACTGTTTAAAAACTCCTATTATTATCGCCATAATCCAACTTTTTTCTGACAGATTTCTGTCTAACTGTATTACAGCATTTTTATTGTTCAACACATACATTCATAAATCATGCTCAAAATCTAACAAGAGAAAGTAAACACGTATTTTATTATTTAGAACTCTTTCATTTATATTAATTTTGTACTGAACGCTTATGTCCATAAACCATTTTTTCCAAGTACACATGTTTGGAGTTGAGCTGATTGAATGGCAATGTGGCGGCGTGCTTCTCTCTGACCGTCACGTCATGACCGCAGCGCACTGCGTAGACCAGCACCGCGCGGGTGATGAAAGCGAACTGTAAGTAGATTTACAGATCTCTGGCTAAACTTCCATCCGTTCAACTTTTGTTCACCCACTGCTGGACATAGACCTCACTATAATTTAAAAGGATGATATAAATATAATGACATTTAAGCTCACAATCTCACAGCTAAAACCATTTAGGGACTTAAAATGTGTTTGTCATCGACACGCTAAGAAGAAGAAGCTCACAATCTAAAATGCACAAATTTAAAATAGGCCCTATTCTACACTGTGTTTTACACATGTTTCAAAATACCAAGCATGATACGCAAGTCTTTAAACATTTCAAAAGCAGTGCGTACCTACCCAATTCATTATCCTCATTTTCATCAACACATTTGATGTTTTACAACGCCGATATCCCCACTTACGTAAAAC
Organism: Parelbella ahira ahira; assembly: GCA_018244795.1. Classification (NCBI taxonomy): domain Eukaryota; kingdom Metazoa; phylum Arthropoda; class Insecta; order Lepidoptera; family Hesperiidae; genus Parelbella; species Parelbella ahira. The sequence continues at coordinate 9,384 of DWME01004295.1, forward strand.
CGTTACTAAGAAACGTGCACTTTGGTAAATATAACGTATTAGGCATACCAATAATAGGTATAACAATACAATCTTATCTCCTAACATGTAAATGCTAATGTTAGCTTGTTTGTTTGTTACGTTTTCACGTTTTAACTACTCAACCGATCATTGTGGAATTTTATTCACACAATTGTTAGGCGTACAGAATAGGACATAAGATAACTTGTATCCAGAAAAAATACTGTTCTAGAGTCAAAGAAAGATTAAATTATATTGTCATACAACATATAAACTGACCTCTGGACATGAATAAAAGAATTTGTTACATTCGATTAAACATGTCTTCGTTATTCATGTGATAAGTAAATTGTTCGATGTTGTATACGATCAAAGCTGCAGGTAAACACTTGTATTTATCTAAACGCCATTGTAGTATTTCCAATATTCACAGATGATGCAAACGGTTTATATAATTACATCATTGTCTTAGCTTGTTCCGATATGAGACAGTTGGTATTGAGATTAAACAACTATTAATGTTTTCTAAAGCAAGTGAAGTCTGACAATGCGCACTTGACGGGGTTGCAAAATATGTATAATTTTAAGTCTTCTTATTCTGTGAGGAGACCAGTGTCCAACACTGGAATGATAAAATAAATGAAAGTATCAAAATTCAAACCGTGTAGTTACAAACAAATGTAACACAAACGAATATCTAAAACAATACATCACGCCTGTATTTCCCCGAAAGGGTAGTTAGAAGAGGGTAGTACCTACTTCCATTAGTCACCAGGAATGTTATGTGTCCAATGTAATAGGGAGTGAACGTATTGCTATGCACCGGGCGCAAGTCCACATCCCTTACTTTTACTGATAATTTCACGTTTATACAAACCAACAAGACTACCCGACTCGGTGATACAATCCAAAACCTCTCGCTCCGCAGTTTTGCTCGCAATCGTTAAACCAAGAAGGCAGTTGATCAGGTATCAACGCTCTAAGGCTATTTACGTTGAATTTTCCATTGTTTGCACTTTGCGGTAAAGCCAAAGCTGTCAAGCCACTCGGATCAACTAAGCTCACTTTCATCGTCATCATCAAACCTTTTATAGTTTCAACGTTGGACAAGGATTTCCTTCGCGATATGAAATGGATTATGGCCATAATCTGCAACGCTTGCCATTTGGTATGACAATATTGCAAAGGTAGATACTATTATTGTAAATTGCTTTGTTCCTTACGTTTAGTTTCAAGCTAATGGTTTCCACGACAGATCAATGGTACGTATCGGAGAATACAACACAGACACTAACGCCGACTGCCAGCTCGAGGTGTGCGCCCCCCCTGTACAAGACAGAAGGTTGAAGACTATGATAAGCCACCCTGACTTCCAAACGCCACCCTTCCACAACGACATAGCTGTCTTATCCCTTGACAGCCCTGTTCAAATAAACGGTAAACGCTTAATTTTTTCGAGCATATTTATTATTGTATAATCACGCCAGGTCGGTTCCTTCATAGGCCGAGAGCGCCGGGTGCCAAATACCTCTATCCTCGCATACGTGACATGTTTCATGTACATATGTATTCATCACTCGCTTGATGTGCGTTCGCCATAATCGAACATAAAAAACCAAACGGTGATTATTGTTTTATTGTACCTACTCCTAGCCGCGTATTGATCCGGTTTCATTAAATGACTTCAGCATAAAGCATATTCATACATCAAATATACTTAAGCATATTACAAAACAACCATTGTACTACACCTTTTACGAGTAGGTACCTATAATTCTATTTAGGTATTATTATATAGATAAGACACACCTTCAAAATGGTATTTCTTGGTTTTCCGCTTGATTCACACGCACCTTTTTCTTATAACTCTGAACACTTCGAATTCAATTGCCAGAATTGATAATAACATTTTAAAAACTTCAATTTGCTTAAAGTATGAGTACAACAATACAGGAAAATATAATCAGTCACCTGGCTCATGAAAGATGAGTATTTTCGAAACTTTATCGAAGCCAAAATAAATTTTTAACGAATAATTGATTTTATTTTTGACTTGTGTTTGCACCCTGATACGACTAAGCCTGACGTGGAGTCAGAACCGATAAGCGTTTATGCGATTATTATAGTATTACGCCATATTACTTACAGAATAACCAACGTGTGTCGACTGACAAAGATCTTTATACAAACAAACCTGATGTACTTCCCCTACTACACACTTCTAATCAATCTCTAGAAACACGCAATCAATAATTCCTTCTCCCCCGGCAGCCAGGATCTGATCCACTTGTTCAAGTTATTGACATGATTCATTTCAATTTAGACTACGCTACCCCGATATGCCTGCCGCGCGGGGACCAGCTGAAAGAGCTTAAAATAGGCGAGTACGTGACGGCGGCGGGTTGGGGCAAGATGAACATGACAACGCAACAAATAGCTTCTATCCTTCAGTTTATTTCAGTAAGTATTTCGATTTATTTTTATTTTTGTTAACGAAGGGCGGACTTAATGCCAGCTGGTATTTTCTACGAGTCAACCCAGGTTGGTACGGTTAAATTCCACTTACAATTACCTAAAATTCAAAACAAAAAACTTATAAACATGCCTATACATACAGACATCATACTTATACATCCATACATACAGAACCATTTCAATGTTATAATCTCTATTTCTCATCATCCCTAAGACTTCACTAAAGCAGTACAATACAGGGCTTGTAATATAGGTTGTACATAACAATGAAAAGAGTAAATAAAACAAAAGCTGCATAACTCCATAATTATAATATGACATAATATGACATGATATTACATTTCTACCTCCTCGTGCCCAATACAACTCAGTCTGCGTTATGCCTAGAATCATTCTATCATATTCTACTTATTGTTAGCAGAATTAGCATTATCAATAGAACTTGTATGATCTTATAAGTGAAGAGATTTTTTATATATTCCATTATTAGCAATATAAAAATATAATATGACAATTCGATTCATATGATAACATTTATAAACGATAATTAATATAACGTAACGAATATAGATAAAGATAATATTTAGTTGTTTATTATTTTCTTTTCTAATTTATCGTACTTCATTAATTTTAAAATTAACCGTGCCTCGCGGATTAAAAAGCCACTTACATATATTGCATTACTATATTTTTTGAAAATATTTACATTTCTTTTTACTTCACAATAAATGTTCTTCTTGGAAATAACCGATCTATAATCTTTTCTCTTGAACATATTCGTTATCTGTTTGATTATGGCGTTATAAAGAGTTCAAATATTTGAGTAGTTATCGCTGTAAATCAACTTGAATCACTGCGTAAAAATGATGCAATGTGGAAACTATCCTCCAAGTTAATACATACATATAACTACGTTCCAACAGTTTTTTTCCTCAAGAAAATTTCACCCGGTGTAATCCAAAACGTCATGCAATAAAAGCGCTAAGCTCCATACGAACTGCGTGTATAGGTTTTGCCACATTATTTCTCTGCGGCAATATTAATATTATTACCTCACGTTGCATCCCTTAATACCCACAGAGCCAAATACCTCTATCTATCATTTCAGACCTTTAAGGCTTCTACATTTATAACTGTTGATACGTACGCAAAACCCTTCAAGAGGGACCTACGAGCAGCAGTGGACTCAGGCAGACTGATGGTGATGATGAAATTGTTCAGATGTATTGCGATTTAAAATATAAAACGTATTGCCAAGAGACTAATTTCGCTCAAGAAATGAATTGGATTATATTTGAAATCATTAGCTTACTACAAGTGTTATATACCAATTATTGGATAATATACTTTCGTATAAATAATGTGTACAAAAAAGATTCCACAAAATATTATGTTTAGAACCATGTCGAACGTGTGATCTAAATATGATTTGTTTAAATTTTTGACTGCCTCGTTGGTCGGGTGGTTGCAAGCGCGACTTGCGATCTAGAGGCCCTGAGTTCGATCCCCAGGTCGGGTGCTATTGGATTTTTCTACCTTGAAATTTCTAGTAGTGACTTGGAGTCCGGACTTGTGCCCGGTGTAAGGCAATAGGCTAGTCGCCTATAATAATACCATAACGGAACGTGAAAAGGAAACTGGTAAAACATGGGAGCGTACTGCTCTCCTCCGCCAACCTCTTCCGGGAGTACGTGCGATATATTACGTGGTTGCGTTAAATATTTGTATGAAATATATGACGGTATTTAATTTTTTTTCAGTTACCAGTGGTAGAGTTGGAAGCTTGTAATTATTTTGGAAAAAAGTTCAAAATGAACCGATCGCAGGTTTGTGCGGGGGGACTCCAAAACAAGGACGCTTGTGGGGGTGATTCTGGTGGTCCACTGACAAAGGTAATAGCATGAGTTAATAAAAAATGAATTATATCATTATATATATATTATATTGAACTTATAAATCAGTTAACTAAACGGTCGGCTAACTAAACTCGTAGATATCTGATATAAAAATCTATAACAAACGCTTACTATTAATCCATCCATTGGAAATCCCCTCCTGAATCTAGACTTTTCCCAATCGGAACCTCTCTACCCGGTCCTGGCCTTTTATTATGAGAAGAATAAAGAATGTATCGCCCGACCCTATGTCGCGACATAAGGATGTCGTAAGTGGTTTGTGGTCATTCGTGGTCGTAAGTACAGTGGTTAAATACCCTGGCCGGCGATGGGCGGCAGCGTAGGCGGTGCGAGGAACTGCGCTCTGCGATTCCCAACGAGCAAGTCTAGCGTGAAGCGTGAAGACTGATCAAACACCCCTCATTAGAGGCCTATATTTGAAAATGTACTTATAGAGGGTGATGATGATGATGATCCTCATTTTTATAATAGACGTACTTCATCTGGTCACTTTTAATTAATTTAAAAGCCTTAAATGAAATAACCAAATGATTTTTCGTAACATCACGCCTGTAATCCCCGAAGGGGTAGGCAGAGAGGTGTACTACACCCCCACGTTTCACCAGTTACGTTTAAGTCCCATGGAATAGGTGGCCTATTGCCATACACCGGGCACTGATCCAGACTTCGAGTCACTACTAGAAATTCTAAAATAGAAAAATCTAATAGCATCCAACCCGGGATTTGAGCCCAGGACCTCCCGATCGGCAGTCGCGCTTGCAACCGCTCGACCAACGAGACAGTATTCTGATTAACTGACTATTTTCTGAATAGATACGAGTAGATAATGGACAACAAAATGTATACTACTATACTACGCCTAACAATTTTCAATTCGATTACCAAGGTGTGAACACGAGTGTAATTAAATTATTTTACGTCTAGCGGAGCGGGCGGGTATCAGCAAGTAACAATATGTTAAAGAACGTCCGAATATGTTAATTGTTGAATTATTTCAGTATTTTCACAAAACCATAATACAGAACTATCATAAAATATTCAAATTACCTTAGAGTTTACATTTCAGGCGAACACTTAGTTCGCACGGCAAGTATGACTCACAATAAAATTGAAACTCGCTGCGTCACAGACACCTACCCAAAATCCATTGTGAAATTTCTCCAACTCATGCCGACCGGTACGTTTCCGGTTTGTTTCATTATGCCCCAATGACGCAAGCGGGCTCGCTTCGCTTCTCATAGCATATTGTTAACGAACACCTCTCCAATATGAAGAGGTACACTCATAATTGATGAACAATAATAGCACACATTGTGCCTTTATGAATAGATCAATCTAGAAGATGGGTGTAGAAGAAACACGTCAGGTTTGTAAGATAGAGATATTTGGCACTTGATGCTCTCTGTCTACCTCCTAAAGGACCTGGCTTGAGAATGTACTAGTGATCAATCATCGTCGGCCTGCTCGATCAGCTCGATTTTCAGCTCATCGTAATCAATCGTTAAACATAAAATGTATTAGTTGATAAACTACTTGATTCGATTTAATAATGAATTTGATGAGGTGTAGCTCACTTCCTTCCCGTCTGTCGCGGACCAATCTGCGCATGTATGTCAATGTTGGAAGAGGAATCATATTGGGTATTTTGAGATTGAAAAATTATGATATCGTCGGACGTGCCTTCCCCCTCCATAGGGTTGCGCAAGCAGGCACCGAACTCCAAACCTGATGTGCTTGTTCAGCATTCATCTTTTTCAATATACACGTGCCCCCGTATCGGAGACTTGTAACTTACCCGTCTGCTATTACCTGACGTAGACGAACGCATTAGGCCTTGGTCTCCCTGCACATCTGCATCTATCAAAATTCACATTTTGTATCTATTTATTACCGCCTATTGCATGGGACGCATGATATACGAGTATGTAAATGATGAAAAGTGGGAGTTCTGGACTCCTCTACCAAAACTTTCGGAGAAATGTTGCGTGGCGTGATGTTACGTTATATCTGTTTAATATCAAGCAAATGATGAAATAATATAATACTTGTCCTTTCCAGGTATTCGATACTCCAGAAGGTCCAAAACACGTCTTAGTGGGAGTCGTGTCGTTCGGGCCCGCGGTGTGTGGTATAAAAAAGCCAGCTGTATACACGTTTGTTCCATATTTTATGAAATGGATTTTAAATAATATAATGGAAAGTAACAAAATGTATTAATTAATATTATTATATAAAATTGAATTTTCGCTTTACTTATATTTTTTATTACAATTGCTATCGTCAATTTTACTTTAATCTCGTACACGAATACCTCATCTAACTCCCTAAAAGCGAATAACTGATCATCATTATCATTCACCGTTATCAACCTCGTTATCGTTTCATTTGCACACTAGAAGCTGGACTCCTCTCAGCATAACAAGTGTAGACACTATCGTCCAATAATTTTTCTCGTAACTGTGAGTTACTACATAATCTTGGTACAAAAAATAATCACAGTCACTCACAAAACTGTACGTTCGAACGTTATTTGAGTTTAAATCTGTAAATCTCTGCGCTGAGCTACTGTTTGACCACATTCTAATACGTATCTGACATTGTCAGAATTTCAGAAGCTCCCACTCCTTCATCCTCACAAACCTCTTTAGAAGGAGTACATGATCTTTTCTCACGAATTAATAGATAAATATAATATTAACTCAGTTATAATATTGAGAATTAATAATAATGGCCATCGCTAATCCGAAATCATCAGCATTATCAGCCTACTCCCGTCCACTGCTGGACGTAGGCTTCTTCAATGACAC
>DWME01004296.1:0-16581 GCA_018244795.1 Parelbella ahira ahira
CCCCCCACCTCCCTCTCTCCTCCCCCCACTTCCTATCCACGCCCTTGACCTTCCGTATCCAAACAACCGTAGTCACAACAAGCGGAGACATTTCGGTAATTTATTTCTCTTGTCCGTTCCTGCTGATGGCCTTACGGTCAACAGACACGACCCTCGCACTTACTATCGATTAGCTCAATATTTGCTTCGTTACCAGTTAGCAACGGAACATCACTAACTCGAGTTTGACTGAAGTATGCGACATTGTGAGCGATACGCCTAAGTTGACTCGTTTCCCAAATAATAAAAAACCACAAAGATCTGAAAACTAAAGACAACCATAAAGTCCAAATATGAATTTGGAATATTTTTTTTTTATTTTCATTGTTACGTCTATCAAGTTAGCTTTGTTCATATTCACAGTAAGGTCTTTAAGTAGAAAAAAAACAACATAGTACTTTAGTCACTAAAGTGCTCTGAACGCAAGCACCATAATCTATATTTTTTGCGCGTCTGCATAATGTAGACGTTTGACGGTAAGCAAAACGTATTGTAAAAATATGGTCAATTAGACGAGCTTGAGAATACTAATTAATCTCGATACATCGCAGCTTAATTATGTTATATTCCTATGATTTATATACACCTATAGATAAACTTAAGTTTCGTAACCAAACCATAAAAGCTTGATAGAACAGAGTGTAGGCAAATACAAGTATGATTTTATGTCACCTTTCTGTATTAACTGTAACATGAGAGGAGGTACAAAAATCCGTTGTACCTACCAGCGATAGGTTGTGTGGCAACAGCGAGCAATAATAATTATAAAGCGCGGGGCTTTACAGAAAAATATTTGTCCTACCAATGTCTATAATACATCGGTATACGAGTACATATATACGCCAAACGAAGTCGACTTCAGCGTCAGTCAAACAATGTAAAGAATAAATCTCAAGCCAGCCTACATGAGAACATCCATATTTTGATATCATAAAATAATCTTATAATAAAATTAGTACACATGTTGCGTCTCTTCGAGATTTGTGTGCAAATGACAGTGGTAGAAGGTTTATGTCTAGGGTTTGGTGGCGCAGACCTAGCAACAATACTTCAAGCGTCGTAGAGGCACATCGTAGGGCACGACGTCTTACAACTTCACCCACTGGAATGGATATGGTATATCAATAGCACAATTCTGCCACGTGGGCAACGATAAGAGGTTGGAGCGATGTAGGGATCAGAGAAACTAGTACAAGTAGCAACTGGATGTGCCAACTTCAGGACAGACAGAACACAATAACATTCATTCCGACATAGATCTATCAGTGGCTGATGACAATGATGACGGTAATACTATGAAAATTTCGGTCCTAATATACGCTCATAACGTTGCCTATGGGCCGAGGCGAACTCTTGAATCTAGACACCATACACACACCGTAAGTCAGACGCGACAAATTACTTGTCTCCTTTTAATACAATCGCTAATAGAATTACATATAGAAGCGTTTCAAAATGACAATAGCTTTATATCGCATAAATTGCCTCAACATGAATATTTAAACTGTAGGTACTAGGATAGACTAATGTAAATTACGTGGAAATATATTTGCACGTCAAATACATATATTAGAAGTTTAGAAAATAAACAAGAAGAAACATTATTGACTATCCAACGTTGTGTTGCCTATTACATTTATAATTTTACCTTCAACTTACTATATTTAATGACCTAAGGAATCGGTGCCATCGAACATTAGACCTATACACGGCCAGCTGAACACTAGGTACCTATGTACCTGTTATAGAGTGGAGCTATTAGCCAGGAATGGGGCGAAGGACAGATTTATTTTAAACTTAGAACTATATAAAGGTATGATAAACGAGGAATTCCTCAGGAATTTATCAATAATAATAAAGAAATAAAAATAATAATGGCTTAATAGTTTCTATGCATACTACCTAATTGACGTGATATTTATTACTTCCGTATAGGAAAAAAAGTGATTTACACACTTGGAATCATCAAGGTTAACCGGGCGACGAACTGGCAGCGGGTCTGGTGGGCCCGGGGTTGCGGGGCGTCGCGGGGAGCGCGAAGACGCCAGCGCACTAGGGCGTAGGGCTGCCGCTATTTATACAGAATCGATAGCCGCCCGGCCGTGGCCTTGGCGCGTATCGATCCGCCCGGCTGTTGAGAGACGAGCCCCCGAGCTCGCAACCCTCCATTGTTATTAGATACTTTAACGTGGTATCAAACTATAACGCGGCCGATCTTGCCATATAACGATCTTTTGAACAAGTCACTACAACTCTTCGTCATTATTAATTTATTATCCCCGAAGTGACAGAGCGGCATGCAAAAATTCATATAGCGTACATGTGTACTGGCGATGTTTCCTTCACCGTTACAGCATGCGTTTAAAACGCTAAAAATTCTGAAAATCAGAGTTGATTTAGAGTCAGCAAACTTAGTCCCGAGAACGTTAAAATCGGGGTCATGATTCTCTAGCAACAAAATTATTAATTATAACTCAATTTGTTGTCAGTAAGCTATCACTGCCTATAAAATTACTTCATTGCAGACTTTATAAGTAACTGATTACTTTATAATTACAGAGTTGCTGATTTTATAAGTAGATATATACAAACACTATTTTATACTAGCTGAGATTTGCTGGCTTTATTTCCTATTTTTGATATGATGAAACAGCTCTATTTGATGTGTCACCTTTCACAGCAGTTCATTGCCAGAAGTGTATGTACACTATGCCACATGCACAGTGAATGCAGTTATCAAAAATGCATTCATTCAAACTCATTTGCATCACCAATGGTGTATCTATATCGCAATATATATTTTTAACTAGTACACATGAAACTTGTTTGTATGATTAATTAATTTATTATTGAATGTTGCCTCAATGTCGCATTTTAACTAACCTTATTGTACAATGTATGTACTATTTAGTTTTTCTGTATTTATTTTTGTTTGTCATATTTTGGTGTACTAGAATAAGTCAAGAATATGCTACTAATTGTTCCATGAATACTGACCTTCATGTGAAGATGACTGGCCGGGGTCATCAGCCATGTTCAAATTACAGCCACTTTTCTGCAACAACAACCACATAATCATTCCAAATTCATTTTATTACATTATTAATTCATCGTTAAGTCACTTTTATTGTAAGTTTTATTATTATGGTGCATAATGGAAGAGGCTAATGTACCTCTACATTTATTTCCTAAGAAGTGATGACTAATACACTATGTGTGCAAAATGTAAGTGACTTACCCAAGAAACAATTGAATATAAATAACAGAGACGTTAATATATTAAGCAAATTGCACAGTCTTCCAATAGAAGTGTAGTTTCTGCACCTTTTTGTACTGCTAAGAAACAGCTGGTGTATTACTGTGTTCTGATTGTATGAATGTCACACTGACCAAACCAACAGTTCTACTAACCCTTAAGAATGAAAATAATATGTCATTTGATATGACACCCTTAAGTTGACATACCTTTTAAGCAACATAAATTATCTGCAACCGATTACAAGTACTGCTGCAGTCTAAACATGTGCATGTTTGTTTGCTACTTATTATTACCTAAATACTAGTACTTAACATTATACTATATCCATAAGACTATATTATTACCTTTAAAAACTATTACTTATTGACTAAAAAAAAATTGACTACTTACCAATAAGAAAATGTTAAGTGAAACTACAAAAAAAATCAGTTCATAATATTCAATGCAAAATTACTGTCTAGACATATTTATTATTTCAATCAGGTATATGACTTTTGTTTGCTATGATCACACACAAAATAAAAAGTGTACAGGTCCATGGGTTTCTGTGTGTATAAGGGCTGCACCCAGTGGAAATCCAGTCTTTGCTTAATCCATTAAAGGGAAATAGGTAAAAGATTCTGTAATATTACATACTATTTGATTGTGATTTCATTAAAAGAATATACATCAGTATGTTTCTAATATTGCCAATATAGGGTTTAATACACTGATGTAATATTAAATAAAATTCATTAAATTTATTTATATTATTAATTTATTAGTGACTGGATAAAAATGCAGTACATGATTCATTGTAACAAAAGTTTTTGAAATAAGGCTGGAACCACAGTACAAAATAACAGAAGACATTTATCATAAATTGGTATGCTGACTTTATAACTATATTTATTATGTCATATGAAACAACTAACTAATAAATTTATTCAGATACATATTATTTCAATATACATATATAAATTTTGTGCTGATTTACAGATAAATAGTATAGATACATTTATTAAATTAGTGTTCTCAAAGTGTCTTGTCATTTAGGCTTTAAAATATGTATTTGGAACATTTTGAATATTGGATCAAATCCCTTGAATAATTATACTGTCAGACTGTTACTCCAATTAAAAATTCATGTCGCAAACAAGTCCAAAATGTCAAGCACACCAGTAATACTTAACAATAACCCTCTTAATATGAGAGGAGACTCATATTCCAACAGTGGATTGACAAGTAGGTCGATTATTATTATTATTTATAACCTTTTTAATATTAAAAACTTTCCTTGAAGTGGACTTCTACAAATTAAATCTACAATTAATACCAGTTTACAATCCTTAAAACAATATTCTTAGTGATGTAATGTATAAAAAATCTTACTGTGGCAATAAAAAGTTTATGAAGTAGTTTTTCCTGAATATCAAACATCCTTATAAGAATGGTATAAACTTATAAGTTAAATTCTAATAGGATTCTAATAACTAGCAGCGTGACTAATACTTGTGGTTACTTCTCAGTCAAAAAACGTATATGTTAAAGTTCATAATACGAGGTAATAGCGATGAACGAGTTTTGTTTTGATAGAAATTTATCAACTCATAAAACACAAAATTCTACAATCCAGCCAACTATTGTTTTTTGTAAACAAACACTCTACAACTATTTACCAAAACAACGACAATTGTACAAACAGTAACATACAATCCTTTACACAAGTTATACAATAATTACTAACCCGTTCCTAGCCAGCTGGTCTTCCAGGAACTTCGTAGTAACTTTTCCACAAACAGCACAATATTATAATATATAGCACAACACAGGTGGCATCATAATGTGATCTCTTACACAAAAACCGCACATAAAACAACAAACACAGGTAATTTGGGAAAATTTTCTTTAAAAACAACAAAAAATGAATGTTTTGACCAGATTTTTGACGTCTATTATTTCAATTCACGCACGTCGAAAAAATTGTGCCCTGTGAGTATAACATACGTTGCAAATGACCCATTTCTGTCTACTCCTATTGGCTAATAAGATTCAAATTCGAAATGTCTCTCATATGCACCAATGATAACACAGTTTTAATTTTTTCTGTACAGCCAAAACAAAGAATTCCATTAATTGTTTTCGTTTGCATTTTATAACTATAGCATAGAGATTAAAGCAGATAGTGATTCCTCTGATGCAATACCTTAAAAAAAATATATATTACAAAATTTTCCATATAATTTTAATTAATTACATATACCTATCTCTATTCTCTTCACCAGTGATTCTGTGACTTTTTCGTTTTTATTACAACAAATAAAGTTGTTACTATGTATCTATAATAATGTGCAGTATAACTATGAGAGAAAAACTCAAACTAATAACTGTCATCCATGCGTAAGTAAAATTTAAAAAGTGCGTTCCTTGCTGTCAGTGTCAACGAGCAATGTAATGTACGACAACTGTCAAAAGTTTTGATAATATGTTATGAACTCATTGTACCTATCTACGCTACGCATTATCCGAAGTACATGAGTAATCAAATCGAAGCAAGTGGAACTTTTAACGAATAATTAAAATGTTTTCATCATTCTTTGGTAAGCGAAAATCGTCTCCGGTGGAAGATGAAACTCCACCTATACCCGGACCGAAACCAGATGACGGGTTTGTTATTGTGGATAATCGGAGCAACAGTGGGGGACTCTATCCGAGTGTGAGTGGAATGCAATACCCACTCAGGCCAGCACCGATCGCTCCGATTCCTAAACAGAAATTGGTCGACCAAAGTTTTCACTACTTACAGGGAGTGCCTTTCACGATGTCGCGCGAGCTACAAATGTCTACAAACAAAGATGCTTACGCCACTGAAGTAGGCGATTTACTGGCATATCTTTCCACCAGAATTAACATTAGTAGCTACGATTACGATTTCTCTGTGGAGAAGAGTGTTGTTAGTGAAATGTAAGAAGATGATAATTGATTGGTTGCGATCATAAATAAAAGTGATGTAGTTTTACAAACATGCAAGAAGTGTTGATTAACTTACACCAGGATCGAACAATAGTACTACATAATTACATATTGGATATGTTTGTTGGTGCAACTTGACAGACAGTGTACAGTTGATCAGTATTAAGACAGGGCAATAAAGAAATCTCACATTATCTCAATTTAAGTTTTGTTTGAAAACTAAGTGATTGATATATCATTTAACTGATTTGTAAAACAGAATTTGATTGCCTTGAGATTTATGAAATCTGAAATTATTTGCTATCACTATCATAATTGTGGGAACTTAGCAGTACATTTTTAATCTTAGATTTTGATAAGTAAAACATGATACTATCAACTATGTAACCAGGTTTAGAAAAGAATACCTGCTTGACTTGTGATATTTGTCAAAAGTAAATTTTTAATGAGTCCTTCATGTAAGTTATTGAATTTGTCAACTATTGTAAAACTTGGTTGCCTTGTACAACAGAAAAAATAAAAGCAGGTAAAAATTTAACAGATTATTTTAAAATATTTTTTCCCAGGTGGTATATTGATAAACTTCAGTAGCAAATAGAAACAACTCTAGCCTGCCATGACAAAAGGTTACAGTGTAAAGAAAACAACTAGTTTGGTCACTGCAATATATTTCTAAATGTCACGAGGTGATTTTATTAATTGAGAATCAAAAATGTATTTATACAAGAATTTTAACATTTGTATTAACCCTTTGCACAAGTATGTCTTAGTGTATGCAATTGCACTTGATTATTACTGTTGTATTCATATATCTCAGTGTATGCAACGTCATACATTTTACCATTCCACTCGTAAGAAATTACTTTCAGATGTGGTCAAAACAACTGTCTTTTTTATGTTATTTCCCCTGTTGCATGGTCATATTAAATCCAAGTGCAAAGGGTTAAGTATAAAGAATTGAAAAAGAATAACATTGAACAGTAGACTAGAAGTAGTTATAAAAATTACTTAAATACTACAGACTTGGATGCATTATTAAGCATTTATGTGTATCAAGTGTCCTTTCTCATTTCTATTTCATTTCTTTCAAATATATGGCACCAAAAAATTTTTAAGCCTCGGCAGCACCAGTGTCTAGTTTTAGTACACTAAAAATTATGTATGTATTGTGATATATAATTAAGCTTGTTCAAAAACCCATTTACATTAAACAGCAATTACAAAAATAAAATTGAGGCAAAATTGTGTCAATTGTTAACAGATGTAAATATTAAAATCTATTACTGCATTCGTGATAAAAATATATTTACCAATAAGAATTAGATCAATATTTAAAAACATTGTCTTTCTTTAAAACCTACTTAATAATACCCGCCAGATACAATGTTTCGAATCATAATTATCCTATATATTTTTTTATGTATAACCTGTTATGGTGAGCTGTGACGGTGTAGATAATTACAGTTCAGTTCTATTGATGTGACAAACTTATTTTAAGACATAATATATTATTGTAATTATATATAATAAATTATGGAAATTAATTAAACCATCATTTTATTTACAAAACTAAAGAACTCGTTGATAAAAGTAGGAAATTAAACTAACCAACTCACTTTGTATTAAAATATTATTTATGAAACAGTGTGGTACTGTGGAATGTAATTTGTATAAAAATAAATATACTTAATTTTTTTATTATGGTCGATACAAATTCTACATAAATAATTTGCCAGTTCTACAGATGTAGTGTATTTATACATGAGCAATACTGCCTATACACATTATACATTTTACAATACTGTTGTGAAGTTTTTTCTGTGCATATATACTTATGTGCCCACATTTGAAATAATTCATTTCATTTGCAGTAATATTTTTAAACAGCATTTCATATTTTACTTCACATTAATATTTAGTCGACATAATATATTCAGTTTGGTTTTTATCATAGCTCCATTACCTTAGACTGCTGTGTTACATACCAAAGTTATAAATACTGTTCATGGTTTCATTTCTATTAATTGGAAGTGGAACACAACTTGCTTTTTATTATGTACATTAATTGTATTTGCTGCAAATATATAGCAATAAAGGATGTGTGGTGTACGTTATGTCGATATGATCCAAGATATAAACAGAGTAACTGTATAAGTCATGATTCAGAATATGTTATTCAAAGGAAATTTGTAGTTGGAAAAAAAATTAAGTTCAACATTTGTCTTAACACAACAGTTTACTAATAAGTAGATGAAATTTGGCAGCTTGTAGTAACAAGATAAAGTCTGCTAATGAATAGTTATGGCAGGGATAACAAACATCTTACGAGTCCATACATGAAAAAAAACCACACTAAACTAAACCAATTCTGACATGAAAAATATAAAAAAATAACCCAATTTTTTTACATAATACACAAACAAAACATAAAAATACATATTTATAATAATATATTTTATATAGAGGAAGCCCTTGGACCAATTTAATTTAGAGGAAATGAGCCAACACCACAGCTATCTCAAGGTAATTTTATGACTGAATCGAATAGATTTATAATTTCATTCTAAAAATGATGAGAGTAATAATCTTATACTATAGCTCATTAGTAAATATCAAGGATCCAAATGAGGGTCAAAGGCAAAGGGCATATTTTAAATCTATCAAAATGCACATCACACACACACTACTCTAATAACGACAAATTTAAATTTTTGAATATAAAGAAGAATTTTGCAAGACTTACTTCCAACAATACCATTTGCCCCATTACCCAGGCCCGCTATTCCATTTTATTTTTATTCTACCCTCTGTTATCAACTATTAAAATAATTTTCTCACTATTTACCATGTTTTATAACACAATATATCTAGTTGTCAATCAATGAAAAATCTATTAAACTTGAAAGCAATTTGAATATAATCAGACATTATACTTCTTATGAACATACAAACTTTGTCTAAAAGAAATATTTTCCAAATATATTCTTCAGTACTTAATAAGTGAAACAACATTGAAATATTTTTAGATCTTATCAACGATTAAATATCCGTTGCATTTATACAACCTCAGTCTCACAAAAAGCTGTGTACAAAATGTCACAATGGACAAACACAGCCCTAACACATTAACAACAGTTACAATCTGAAAACATTACAAGATGCTTTCCATGTAAGAAATGCCAGTGGACAGAGAAGTCACATTCAATATCTTCAAATTCACAAAATCCTGTCATTTCTAGATTTAAATACTTGCAGCTATCCCAAACAGAAATGCAACAATGATGACAAATGGCAGCCAAGTCTTGAGGAATGCACAAAAGCTGAAAAGATTTCAAAAGTTCAATTTAATTGTAATAAAGAAATATGAATTGTACATACAATATTATTATAGTCACAGTTATTTCAGTTTATCTCTAAAATTAATACAATGTCTAGCGAGTCTATACATTGTCATCTAAAAGAAACATTAAAAATAAGCAGCTTTAGTTTTTCTGTTAATCATTGCAGTATGATACAATGACCCTCAAATCTCAAGTGATGTGACCTTTAAACCCCAATTAATTTTGATCTTTGTACCTCAACTAGATGTGACATTCATACCTCAACTGATTGTGACCTCCATACCTCTAGTGATTATGACCTTCATTCATCAACTGAGTGTGACTTTCATACCTTTCATACATATGAAGGTCACAACCTGTGTGACTTTCATACCTCAAAATCACTTTAAAGTTGGCCAATATCTGGTTTACAAGCTTACCTAACATATTTTGAGTATGGTATCATGTATAGAGCCAGTTTAACCATATTCCAGTTTTTGCAGCCATTGTAGTTCATGATGTTGAGAGCCTTCGCCACATGGGAGTGACAATTGTCATAGAATATGATGTGCTGGAAAATAGAAAATGTTTGTGTGAATTTTAGTCACTATAATTACTATGTTTTGTTTATTACTAAGTAACAATTGTTTTAGTATTTCCTTATAAAATTACTTGTACATATTATAACTCCTCTGGTTTAAATGTTTTACAATAACATATCTGTGATAAATTATTGATAAATAGCTTATGTTTACACAATGAACTAATATTTCATTTGAAATAAATACATATGTATGGTTCCTGGGGAATTCTATGAGAAATTGTAAATTACTACATATACATATGTGATGTAAGAGAACCGAGTTAACATCACTCAATCAGAATGTATCAAACCATTAGTTTCAGCTTTCAAATTTTACTTGCTTTAGTAATTGCTTTTTCTCCACACCCAAATATTAAAGTATACATTTTATTTACAGCTTGCCATACCATTCTTTTCTTATAACATTCTGAAGCCTCCGCCACAGCCGCATCCCAACCAGCCTGACCATTTGTAGCCTTTTGTGGTGAGAGTTGCCAGTATTTAGTAGGGTTACCAAAAGCCATTAGATCTTCAGAGACAAAGTATGGACCAGCAAAGTCTCTAATTACACCACTTGATGTACAGATACCCATGTGGCCGAGAAACGGAAATATCCACCTGAAATATAACATATTTCTAATTAAACAAGTACAATTACTACTCTAATGCAGATGTTATAACAGGGAACCAGAATTTGATTCCTTTCATTTTTTATTACATTCAATGTCATTATTTGCATGTTACATTCAAATTATGGCTCAATAGATGTTCCATGACCAGTTTGCCAATGATTGGCAATAATAAGTATTCAGGAACACATGGTATGAGACGAATAACTACGACTTACGTCAAAACTGGAATGGGCGTCCAAACTATACAATATGGGTATCGTGCTCGTTCATGGTCGATGGGATCCATTAGGACTGCTTGTTCACGATCAGTTAGGTCCAAAGGACTGCCAGGACTTTGGTCACCATTCATTTTCTCCAAATGATTACAGTGCTGAGCTAGCCATAGCAAGATACAATATTTGGGTAACAAAAAAAAACGCGTTATCAAGTAAAAGATGATTAGAATTACGCGTGAATAATTGATATATGCAATTTTTTGTCAAAACTTGTGTGACACTGACATACTATTCTCTTCAATGACATTCTATGACAGATCGATGACAATACGTATTTTTAATTTGTAAAAGTTAGTATACAGAACTGTCAGTACTATGATCGGGAGTGAATTAAGTTTATTTCGAGTAAAAATTTTCATTTTATTTTTAAAGCAGCTTGGCAAAAAAGTCCTGAATCGGAACTAAAATTTTTCTTTGTTAGCAACAATCCTACTGGTACGTCAGGTCAGTACAAGTTGTCTCATTTCAAAGATTTGCTTAATTTAATAGCGCGTTCGTATGATTTTGATACTCTTTGTTAATATTTATTGCGTATATAATCCTATGTATAATATATATTATACGTATCTAATAATACAAATTGTTCATATAAAATAAATATTATCCATATAAATATCAGAGTATATTTTTTTGGTACCCTTCGTGCTTTAATTACTGAATAGATACATTGGAAGGACTTATTGATTTTGCATGATATTACTCAGGTTCACGGGAACTAATTCGCAGGTAAAAGCTAATAATAATCAGAAACCTATAGAGATCATCCGTGATAAATAATGATAACACCTCATAAAACCAGTCAATGTGCACATTAATAATTAAAAGTTGAAACATAAACTAAGTGTCAAAACCGTTCTTGTCGTATCATATAGGGTTGCAATATGCACGATAGTGGCGCTCCTATTAAATGGTCAAGATATATAATATGCATAAATTTAAGAGCTACACACACAACAAAAATGACAATGACAAAATTCTTTGTAATCTGTTTTATATGAAAATTATTTTATTCTGTCTGCTGCTGTCAATCGTTTTCTGTTAGTGAACAATGTTTGGCGCTAAGGTGTTAAGACGTTTTCTATGAAAACAATTGTTATTGGTGCCCAAATTTTGTGGAAATCGTGTCAAAATGCCGGCATTCCTAAAATATATTGATATGGAAAACTTCAAGTCTTATCGAGGGCATCATCAGATAGGACCTCTGAAGTCGTTCACCGCCGTAGTGGGACCCAATGGCTCAGGTATACGTCGGTTCCTATAATATCTGACCCTTAAGCAATTTCTCTATTAAATTAGCTTGTTAAAAGAATTTTAAGTATATTATATATTTGGGACTGCGTACATTGTATAATTAATATCCATTTCGGTATAATTGCTCATATAAATAATAAATATGCCTAACAATATTAGTGTATTTATAATGGTTGTTATTATGAAACTTATCTGTTCGGTATTATATTCGGTATACATAATTTAAATGTAAATAAACACTTGTTGATTAAAGGCAAATCAAATTTTATGGACGCTGTGAGTTTTGTGATGGGTGAGAAGACCTCACTACTGCGTGTGAAGCGTCTTAGTGATTTGATCCATGGTGCGTCTATCAACAAACCTGTTTCTAGAAGGTAACAGTCTCTATTACATATTCTTTTATGTATATTATAATTCACATTAAAATATTATTTAGAAAGTAATGCCATACACAATAAATCTGTATAGACTGATGTCTGTTTATTTGCTACTGTCTTTACATAAAAGATATATTACGATAAAGCGGTCAAAAAGCTTTCATATTCCTTGTAATATTACAATTTCAGTGCCTCAGTTACAGCCACATTCATTCTTGAGGATATGACTGAGAAACATTTCCAGAGGTCAGTCATAGGGCAGTCTTCAGAGCACAAGATCGATGGACAGGTATATATATATATGACATTTTGTAATTACTTAACTGCCGTAATGCCAATAAATAATTTTACTAAGTTTGAATAAGTTCTTGATTTTAATATTTAGAGTTATTGTTATTAAACCTAATTGAGAAATCAATAGTGATTATCTATTTTGTTACATTATAATTATAATTATTATTATGATTAATATTAATGCCTCTTAAATTTGTATGCCACAAAGTTAGAATAGGTTAAATAATCTTATAGACCTTTGACCATTTTATACTTACCTTATTCTTGTAAATAAGAATTGCTTGATTTGCTTTCATTTGAATATATGGTTTTTATCAACTGCAAATTAATGTCACAGACTAATGTTTTGTTTATTATCAATAGGCAGTGTCAATTAGTACGTACTTATCAGAGTTGGAGAAGCTGGGTATCAATGTGAAAGCCAAAAACTTTTTGGTGTTCCAAGGAGCCGTGGAGAGCATTGCCATGAAGAACCCTAAAGAAAGGACTGCATTGTTTGAGGAAATTAGTGGGTGAGTAAGTTTATTATTAAAAGCAGGCAGGTTTTAATACATTGACTAATAGTAATTACTCATTAGCTCACCATCATCATCATCAGCCTATTTCCGTCCACTGCTGGACATAGGCCTCGTCAATGGCATGGCACGGAGCTCAATCTTCAGCTCTTCGCATCCAACTAATGCCAGCCATGTGTATATGTGTTCCCATAAGACAGATAATATTCTACATGAGATTGAATTATGTATGTATGTATGTATGAGTAGTTTTAAGGATCACATTGAAAACTGTAACTACTTCATTTGAGTGTTTTCAAGCATGACTGTTGATAGAGTTATTAGCAGTTAATTATACTCACTTATGATATTTATCACTAACTACACTAAAAGGACGAGCACACTGTTCACAAATGAAGTATACACCTGAGAAGAGAAGAGAGTAGTGTGATTAAGTGAGCTCAATAACATTTTGCAAAACATGCTAAAGTCTGATGTTATTCGAAATTGGAAGGCAAATTATTTGCCCTGCCTAAAAGGAAGTGAAGATTCAGACAGACATGGACGCCTAGAATAACTGGTACCTGCCTATATCGTTTACACAATGGTGACTACTTGCATAAGAAAAGTAAGTTTATCATGTGTTGTTAGCTTGTATTGTAATATAAGAAGCATTACTTACCCTTAGATCTAGTGTCCTTAAAGAGGCATATGAAGCTTGCCGTATGGAAGTGAATCGCGCTGATGAAGAAGCTCAGTTCTCATACCAAAAGAAAAAGGGGGTGGCTGCTGAGCGTAAAGAGGCCAAGTTTGAAAAGGAGGAAGCTGAGAAGTACACTAGGTTGAGGGAGGAATTGGTAAGAGTTATTTATGATAATTATTTCCCTTAATTGTTAAGTTATTATTGTCAGTTTGAATCTCGTAGTCTATTTAAATAAGCTTGAAGTGTTAAATGAAAGACCCGCTCTGTTTTAAGGCTCGTTTATTACTGATTAATAGAACTTACATTATATTGCATATAGCACCTTAAACCTAACTCAAACACACACAGATACATACCTTAATATTATACTTACACACTAACACTACAAAGCTATGAGTAGTAGTGGAGACATGTGTTTCTATTGAAGTGTCTAATTTAAACAGGTAGAGTGTTGTCAGCAGTAAAATTTTACTGCCTTAAAATCTTTAGGAGATGAAAAGTTATTATTATTAATGATAACAGTGTGGGATATTGGACTGTGAAGCTGATTTTCAATTCAGCCTCACACTGTATAGATTTTGGGTTCTGGTCCGGGAAAACACATCTTTACAAAAAATGTGTTTATTAAAATAAAATATTGCTGTAGTATTGAAAAAATTGTAAGAAAACCTGCACTCTTTAAAGTTCTCTATAATATTCTGTAAGGTGTGTGAATTCTGCTAACCCACGCTTGGCCACCATGCCAAACAATGACCTTAACCCTTTTCATTGATGATACCGGACTCAAACAGTAAAACAATAGAAAGGGTTGATGATGCTGAATAAGAGCAGCTAGCAAAAGTTCTATTTATCATTAAAAAAAAAAAATACATAATTCATAAACCAAGGAATATTTGTTTGATTTCAGCACCAACAAAAAATAGAGCTACAACTTTTCCACCTTTACCACAATGAGAAGGACATCAAGACAAATGAGGAGGAGTTGCTGCATAAGCAGCAAGAGCTGACTAAGGTTGAGAAGAAGCGTCAGAAAGCAGAAGATGCCTTGAAAGAAAAAAAGAAAGAAGCTGGTACTGCACAGAGAGAACTCGCTAAGATTGAGCAAGACATCAGAGAAGTGGTATGAAATTTGATTTAAATATTTCAATAAAATTATCAAAGTTTTGTTAATAAGCCATATGTCACTAATGTTATATCAGTAAAATTAATTGAAAATGGTTGTAGTGTAACTGCTGAAATTGCAAAATCTAAACCAAAGTATACATTATTTACAGGAAGCAGAGATATCAAAGAAGCGGCCTACCTTTATCAAAGCAAAGGAACGTGTAACACATACCCAGAAAAAGCTGGAGAGTGCAGTTAAAACTTTAGAACAAGCTAGAAAAGCGCATGAAGCACATCAGGCAGACATCAAGTAACAAAATAACCCCACCCATTTTGAAAAACAAAAGTTTGTTCTTGCTCTGGAGTATATGTATATTAATTGTTATTTTATTGTGATCAACTATCTTACTTGTACCATGCTTTGATCAATTAATTATCCATTTTATCTCTAATCCTCTATGAAAGGTTCAAATGGTTTCTTCATATAATATTTGTACATAAATAGATGGGATGAATTTTTTTTACAAATATTTATTGTGTTATAGGAAATTGGAGGATGAGCTCCGTCAAATTGAAGAACAGAAGGCAGCTTGGGAACAAACGGTGGTGGGCACCAGCCACACTCGTGCTGATGTGCACTTGGAAGAGGCTCAGGTTGGTTCTTTTGAATAGTATGCTATTAATATTTTATCATATTGAAACTGTAATTTAAAAATCTTTTTTTCAAGCTAGAGGAAAACGAAATATCGAATATGGTTTTATTGACAGCATTTTAATTATAAATATTCTAGATTAGAGAATATGAAGAACTGAAGATGGAAGCATCACGGCAGGCGGCACGTTACCTGCAGGAACTAGACTCGGTGAACCGTGAACAGAAGGCGGATCAGGACCGCCTCGACAATGAGTTGCGACGCAAGGGGGAGGTCGAGAACAAACACAGGCAGAAGGTGGGTTTAAATATCTGGTTACTATTCTATTAATGAATGTAATTAATAACATGATATTAGTTTAAATAGTCATTCTTTCTTTATTTAATTGTATTGATGGTGTCAGTGGTGTACTGAAATTGAGAAAATTAAAGTTGAAATTTTATTCAAAAGTTATATAGAACACCGAGAAAGTACTATCAGTCTCCATGCAGAGCTATTATCTAAAGAATTTACTTTATTTTTAACAGTACCTGTAATTGTAATGATTTAAGTACAAAATATATGTATCATTATATAAGTAACTATAAATTTTTCATCATAGTATTGTATTGTTGCTCAATATGGATTTAAAAAAGTCCTCGTTTC
>DWME01004297.1:0-16579 GCA_018244795.1 Parelbella ahira ahira
CGGCGGCGGCGCGGCGCCCTTCCTGCGCGTGCGCGACTGCGAGCTGCTGCTCATCGCGGCGCCGGCGCGCGGCGCGCTGCTGCCCGCGCCCTACCTCGACACCTACGGCGAGACCGACCAGGTGCGCACCGCCTCTCGCACCTCACACCTCACACCTCACGTCTCACGTCTCACGTCTCACACCTCACGTGCTTGCGTTTTCTTATTTAAATCTCAATTACCGTAGTCTCAGGACTCACCAAAATAGTATAGGTAGTTTGTGACCATAAACCTTATTTATCATACGACATGGAACCGTACTGCTTTAAAAAAAAAATTTTTTTTTTTGTTAATTTATTTACATCACCTATATTTATTTACACTTTACGTAAAATCTTAGCAGATTGTACATGAGATAATGTTAAATCCTTGCTGACACTGCCAATCGTCTAAATAATGGTCAGGAATTGACTCTTAATAATCGTGAAGAATTGACGGTAAGCGCCAACGATTAATGTAATATTTAAAAGCTAACCCATTAAACATGTAAAATATATTAATATAATTAATCAAATAAATGTAAATACACAAACTACGCGATTCTATTTATAACGACGTATTCAGTTTCACTTACACATATTATATGTTTTTCAAAATGAATTATATATTAAGTTAATATAACATCACAGCAAAACAAGACGTGTATTGGCGTTTTTTTTATCCCCTTTACAGTATCTACAGGTATTTGTGTATGCTGCCTTACACTTGTTTCCAATTTATTCACTCATATTTAAAGCAGGACCCGCGTCAGAAGTACTAGTACTACTAATAAATAATAGTCACAAATGGTAGCAAATTGACAGTAGCCATCTGAGAATATTATAATAAGATAATTTACAGTTATCGTGAAACCAATCCCTTTGTCTGGTTATTTTCAGGGTCTTCGCCGCGGAAACCCTCTACATCTATCTCCGGAGCGATATGAGGAGATCAGAATGTTGTGGCTGAGCCATGGTATCCACGAGCGCATAGCGCGAGGTCTCGACACCAACATGCTGGTGGCGACAACCTGGCAGAACATGTAGACACTCCCCACAGAAGAGATTACCTAATAATCTTTGGTTTTGAACACGTGGGTTCCTTAAAAGCCACTCACTCAGTCCTCTCGCTGTTTCTTCAATGTTATTCATTTGTGTGATGCGAAGATTTCGTTCGTTATTGTACCACCAGTTGGCAGCCAGAGGTGGATGTGTACAGATCGCTGTGTGAATTAGTGATATATAATATAATCAGTGTATAAAAAATGTTACAATTATTCATACATTGTTATATTCGGTTCATTGCTGATTGAACTCCACTGCTAATTACTCATGGCACTGATGTGTAGAATGGAAAATTCTTAGAACATCCATGAAGTTGGTAATGCCTGGACCTTTCTAGAATAGAGCTTGAATACAAACAATCCATTTTATGTATATCTCAGTCCAAATTACCGTTCATTAATACATATAAAACAATGATACCAGACTATTTATCAGTTACCCTCCCTGTGTATGAGTTCAATTTATTACCTGTATTAATGTATAGAGGTATTTTTTAAATTGTGATTTATTAATTGTACTAGCTCTGGATTGACATCCATTAAGGTTGCAAATCTAACTGACTTAAAGATCCTTGTCCAACATGTGGGACTTTATATATATTTTGTCAAATTATATCGTGATAAAAACATGTATCGTGCGGAGCTTACCCAGCTCAAATTACTCTCTTCTTCTGATTATGTTATGATGGCCAGTAAAGCAATCAGCAGGCCATAATTTAGAAAAAATTTAATATTATCACCATCTTGTCTATTGTCACACTTAATTATGTTATAAAGTGAAACATACATTGTAGTGTCACTCAAACTTTGTAGTTATGTATACAATGTGTTGTCAAACATACATTGTAATGTCTGTAATATGACCAATACCTGATATTGTCTACTCAATGTATTCTCCCTGCCTAAAAAAGTGGTACAAAGTGTCTAACAATGTAATGGACACATTACCAAATTTATTATCACGTAATCATATTAGTCTCTAGACATTAGTTAGTGTTTTATTGATATCTTATAGAAATCATCATGTCCTCCTAATATAATATGCTGTTTGATTTGTAATCTTATAATTAATAAACTTATTTAAATCAATATTTCCTCTTTCACACTTATTAAGTAGAAGATATTTTTTTTTATACATATGTATTATTATCCATATTTTATGTAGACTGTTTAATTATTATAACACTATTAAATTCGAAATTATTCTCATATTATATGATAATATTAATAATGCACTTGTAAATGTTAATCTTAGTATTGTTATAGTAGCTGTATACATATATATTGTTGTATTTAATTATGTAGTATTTCATCACGAGATGGCTCATAACACTTTTAACATTTAAAAATTTTACGTATACACTGCTTTGCGATATTGAGTCTTATTAGATATTAGCAGAAGGACGTATACGCGCGATAACATACCCTAGACACATAAACATCATTGCACTGATGTCATACTGGCATCGGTATTCGGATTACAATATCTCATTGTTAAGGGTGGACACATCTGTATCGATAACCGTGGAAGTAGAACTGTTCCAGAACACTTCTACTTCCACGTGGTCTCCACTCCAGAGTGGAGACCACGACTTGACAAACGTAGCGTAGAACGCCCTGATGGAGTGAGAAAATGCAGAATGCTGGCTGCAGTTGGAAACGAAGAGCAAGAGAGAGAGCAAAGATGGAGCTGAGTGGCGTGCTATATTGGAGACGGATATGTCCGGCAGTGAACAAGAATAGGCCGATGATAAGTCTCCATTTTCAGTTAATAACTGGCTTTCGTTTTGGAATAAAAAAGATTCTACGTATCCTTTTCGGTATAAATATACATGTGAAGTGTTATTCCACTTTTAACATTACCGTCATTATTTAATGTTATCGCGCGTATTATAGTTATATATGTATAGGTGGTTTATATGAGTGTGTGAAGTGTTCGCGCTGTGTGGGAGGCGGAGTGTGGGGACAGTCGGTCGGCTGTTGTAAAAAGTATACTCATGATTGTGAAACTGTATGCGTTGTACGTGCACCTCGTTGTCGTGGAGTTGAGTGTGATTCATTTCGTACAGTTATGTAAGCAAATTGGTTTATTATGGTATAAAAGTAAAATGACTTCATTATAGATATTTGACGGTTCAGATATAAATTCTTGTCAGTTGAACTGTGTGATTTGTAGGGAAACAGTCAGTCAGTTTAATTTCTTTTTTACAAAACAATTGTATCTATCATTTGTATGACAAGATGTTTTAAAGCTATTAACTCCGTATTCTCTGAATTTAATCGGGAATTATATACCTTAAGTATGAAAATGGGCGGGGTCATAATGCAAGATGGCCGCTTGTGCGACTGTAGCGCCCTTTTTAATTTTTTGTAACTTTCTGTTTTTAAATCAGGCTTATAAGTTTCCACACAGAGCAAATATTTGTGTGATGTAGATGAATATTTTCTGTGTTTGGATGTTAAATTTTTATAAAAGTATGTATTTTGAAATATATATATTGTAGTACTTTATGACTTACTTAATTACCAAAGCACATGTGTGAGGTCCTGAAATGTTATTATTATTATAGGTCCAATTTTATAAACTAAAATACTATAACATCTTTATTCAAAAATATTATAATTATAAAATCACAGTGCACTTGCCAATTGTAATACAATTGTAAGTTATTGACAATATTACATTAAGGTTTAATGAACAATATCGTATTCAATACTTTATGCTATAATAGACTGATTTGTTTCTTGGGCTAGTTGCACACAAAGAATTAAATATCAACCATGTATTGTATTTTATGTATTCAGTGTAAATTCTTTAATATTAAAACACTGGAACACAATACTCCATGGTTCGTGGCTTGACCTACTGATGGGTGTTTTCGCATTTCGGAAATGTTAGATCATTTTATTTCGCCGTTGACTATGGAACCACACAAACCGTCCATTTGAGTTGGTAAATATAATTCGCAGAAGTCAACTAGGCGCCTCGCTATGATGACGTAATAAACGGAGTCAAATGGCGGAGCGCACTCCTCGCAAACACCAAGTTGACTTCTGCGTTTACTACCATCTATAAAGTGAAACGAAAAAGAATTAAACGTTTATAATGTATCATAACGAAGTAATGTATTGCCCATCAACACTATTTTGTCGCAAACACAGTTCTACCCAGGAATAGTCAATTTCGGATTTCTGCGATCTTCTGAGACAATCAGAGATTGAACCAACATCATCATGGATATTAGGATATTGAATATGCCATTTCAATATTTACCTGTACATTATTACTGACTAAAGGCAGCCATGACCGATTGTATGAAACATTACTACAATTAAAAAATATTTCAACTGTATGTTTGTGATATTTGTAACATCATTTTTGCTAATAATAATAAATTCTCGTTTCGCTCTGTCAGAACCATATGTATATATCCAGGACTTCGTAACGCGATGAGCAGTTTTGACTTTGCTAGCGGTAAGTCTCGCGTTCGAATCCCGGTGAATAAAATGTGAGCTTATTTTGTCTACATGTAGACCACGAAGCGTGCTAGATTAGATCGCTGGCTTTTTATAACTGAAAGTTCGTCTCCGTCGTGGTCTTGTCTATGATGATTATTAATGTAATTCGTTAATAATTGAAACAATTACTTATTTAACACGTCAGGTCCCCAAAGACTTAGGTGTTTGGTACTCGCTGTTCACTGCCTACGCTGTAGGAGACCTGCCGTGAGGGTATAATAATAATAACAATTATTATTATTATTGTAAATTAATGTTGTGTTCGTGCAATACGTTGTTTCCTCCTTACATTGTCCTGTCATTATATTACTGTGTGTTGTTTTCCTAATAAACATATTACTATATGTTAGTTGATAACTTATTAATAATAATAATATTGTACGTACGTGATATTCGTGCAACTGGGCGACCGATGTGGCGCTGTTAGCGACCTGAAAACGAATTTTATCTGAACATGTATTCTATTCCGTCGACTTAAAGTATAAAATTGTTTGACGCATCTGAAAGTTAGATTAACACAGAAAGGGAGGTTTTTTTCTCTAATGCTTTGAAAAAAATCGACATCAAACTTGCCAGTCTTATGTGGTTGTCGTGATTGCTAAAGTCAAGAATGTCAAGACGACAAGTCTGGTTTATAACATTGTTATGACAAATAAGTTAGTTGTTGAATGGATTAAATTTGTCCCTAAAAGGATTTGTTTCTTTTTACAAAACCGGTACACGCCTTACATGTCGCGTTGCTATTATTAGTGTTGTAATTTTTAATTAAAACTCATCGAAAATATCGGCAGCTATAAATTGTTACAAGAATATACAGATATTCTTCATTATATAGTAATTAATAAAATATATAATATGGTCACATATTATATCAGGATAGTCCGATTTTGTCCAATACTTAATATCTACTATATATAATATCAGATGAAATAACATGATACGCAAAATTTTACAGCAGGAGCTTTAGTTTTTGTTGTCCAAAATATGTCTTTGTTGCACTAAAATATGGTGTTGATTAAATTTGAGCTTCACTCAAGTACTATTAACACATTTATTTATTACACAAGTTATAGGTACATATTGTAATACACCGTAGAAGGTACCATTTTGTGGGATCAAGAAATTTTATTCGAGCAATTCTAAATTTCTAACCTTTATTCCACTGCGTAGTATCGTATTTATATCGCAATAAACTCCATATGAATACATGTATTCCTGTATTAAATTCTTTTGTAATAAGATTTTTAGAAAATTTATTGTCCGATAGAGTTGATAAGATATCTCCCGTCGATTGTATGAGTTAAACATATGTGAACGGCGACGCTGCGCCCGGCTCTGTGTCGATTTCATTGTTTAATTAAAAATAAATGATTACGAAATTATTTATGCCTTTTTTGTTGTCGTTACCTATCTCTTCATTAATGCTTTATCTGCTGTTATGACTTATACAAAGGCCTCGGCTAAAGGGAAATCTAGTTTATTTATTAGAAACACAACAACAGCATAACACACAAAACATTTAAACTAGTTTAATATATAATATAGGTGCATAACAATATTCCGTCACGTTCGCCTTAGCACTCATATTTGCAGTAGGTGTTGATAAATGTTAGTTTTCATCGGCTTAATTGATTCACTAAATTAGTTTAAACAGGAAGTAAATCGAAATATACATAATACTTGACAGGTCTCAGGTATTCTGCAAGTGAAGTCACAGATGCTTATGTATGAACTTCGAATATTAACTTGTTCTTGACGTTATAGTTTAAAAAATAATAAAGAAAATAATTGCTTATACCCTTCTTTATAATTTTGTAACACTTGTAATGATTACAAGAAAAGAGACGTTATTTTAGACATCTGCATGAAAATAAAATTTTTACTTGATAAATCCATTTTGATTTTGTTTGGTACAGTAATAACTTATAATAAAAAGAAAAACGAAAATTTTATTTCGGAAAAGAAGTTGACCCCGACGTGATTTGAACACGCAACCTTCTGATCTGGAGTCAGACGCGCTACCGTTGCGCCACGGAGTCGGTGAACGAAATGGGGAAAATTAGCGATAGATCATTACATATCAACGAATCTATACATTATGGAATGCTTTTCATATTATTGTTTACTAAAGCACAATTTCATTGACAATTTTATATTTTTTACACAAACCTTAACGGAACACGTGGTCATAAAATTATTGTCAAATATATGCAATATTTTCATCCCCAATCAATTGTAGACATGCCACGAAGTACTAGTCACAATGGGTAGGGTTGGGATTTCTACTTTACAGCAGATGACATAACAACAAATATAGATGTGTATATTTTTAGTTTTTGGTTACAGAAAGTACAAAAATTCGTTTTGGTTGCGTCTAAGACGGTGATCTAATTATAGGACTTTGGAAATATCGAGGGAAAGTCACCCATGGCATGACGCCTTAGAAATAGGCCCAACGTCTTGTACAAATATTTTGTATGTGTTTTTGTGTACATGTAGGACAGTTTACTACTACACACACTTAATCTTTTAAATATTCATGTTATAACTAGTAAATCAAATCTCTTGAAACTGGTGAAACGTGGGTATTTACCTCCTCTGGCTACCCCTTCGGGGCTTTCGAGCTTGATGTTACGTTAGACAGAATATTTAGAACGTACACATATTCACATTATACGAGATGAAAAAAAAAGTAAAAAAAAAAAACTTTAAGTTAAACTGTTTTATATTGCAGATAAATGTACTAAAAGCTAAAAAATAAAATCATGGATACTGTCATGGGTACCAATATGTATACAACTAAAATAAAATCGTGGGGCACGTCCACTTTAAATGAATTTTGGATGACCTTGGGATTAACTTAACATCACGGCTTTAATCTCTGAAGAGGCAGGCAGAGAAGTGTAGTACACGTCCACGTTTCACCAGTGACGGTTACGTCCCATGAAATAGGTGGTGAGCCTATTGCCATCCACCGGGCATAGCTCCAGACTCCTGACTGTAAAAGTTATCCTTAATAATATAAAAGGGATGAAAATAAAAAGTCAACAGTTGTAACAATGTAAAAGTATTTAATCTCATTTCAAATTATTACCATGTCGTAAAACAAATATTTATCATTTTTACATGTGGATGGTACGAGGGGGCCAGTCTTGATAGCGAAATTTCATTTATTCCCTGTGTTTGTAATAATTGCACTACAATTATTATACTACAGAAATTGACATTTAACACTTTGTGGCATCATTTGTCTATGATTCAGGTGTATATATTTATTTATTTACATAATTATAAAATGTACCTGACATATTCCCTTTTATGATTACTTTCTACAAATTTAAAACTCAAATTTAATAGTAACAATATACATATGTCTATATATAGTTACTTCATTATTTTCGAATTCAAGATACGGTTCTTACTTTTTAAAACTTACCTAATTTAGCGAACATTAGGATAATAAGCAAAAAAAATACAACAATATGGTACAAATACTTTAACAACAACATATTTTATATTTTACATACAACAGCCTACAAATAACGTTCTTTAAATAAGAGAAATTGTTTTAAATATATCTAAGGGAGAGGCAGAACGGAGCAAAAATGATAGAAAATTGTAGATAACAAATCATATTCCGATACTGTGTATTTCATAGTAATGAATTATTGTAAACTTAATGTAATCTATAACTTAAATAGCATAGAATATAATTACTTTTATTGCTCAATAAATAAGTCATAAACATAATATCACACCTGTAATCCCCGAAGGGGTACGCATTGGGTGTACTATACCTCCATGTTTCACCAGTTACGTTAAGTTCCATGGAATAGGTGGTGAGCCTATTGCCATACACCGGGCACTGATCCAGACTCCGAGTCACTACTAGAAATTCTAAATTAGAAAAATCAAACAGTACCCGATCCGGGATTTAAATCCAGGACCTCCCGATGAGCAGTCGCGCTTGCAACCACGCGACCAACGAGGCAGTCAATAGGCTTAATATGTACATGTTAACAAAACAAACGTCACGCCTGTATTTCTACAAGAGGTAGCCAGAGAAATATACTACACTCCCATCTATTATGTTGTACTGTCCATGATAGAATGGAGGGTTCGAACCATAGCAATATGGTATAGTTGGCAAATAATATGTTATGGCGCACCTCATATGCGTTTGGTTGAACAATATAACTGATGAAAAGTAGAAGTACTAGGCACACTCCTTTGCCTGCTTCCGAAATTATGGGCGTGTATTTATGCTATATTATGTTATATTAAGTATTAGGTTTATCATAATCTATAAAAATCAATTTGAGTATTGTTTTTTAAATTGCAGAAAAAAATTGTAGCCGAAAAAGATTGTTAAACGTAAAAGATCATGGAAATTCTTGTGGCAACGCTTCACAGTTACATGACTTATATACGTTGAGGTGCCGCCAAGAGTAATTTATTCGGAAGAATCCCATGAAATGCTCTGATCTCATTCAAGAGGTCTTTCAAAAATATCGCCCGTATTCAAAAAGTAGAAATTAATGAATCGTCTATTAAAGAGATCGCCAAACAAAATATACAAACCCAATATCCATATAAAGGTTTCCATAGATTTCTTATTCTAACGTTTTTATGTGTACTGACAACAAATCAAAGTTGTCTTATTTTTTGCACCAGCGCGTTATAGTTTCGAAGTCAACGTTTATTATGAGCTACTTCGCCGTAATTTTGGCAAGATTGATCGATGATACTCTTGTGGTTTCGAAATCGGCAAAGTAAAGGGTTAGTCGTAACGCGCAATGTGTCCCGCATGCGATTATGACTCTATTTAACATCACAATAAGGATCTAAACTGTGTAATTTAGTATATTAGAACCGTCTGTATGTCCCGCAACTATACTCCAATCAACACCATATTAGAAGAACCGTAAAACTCGACTTTGGGAAAGCAAAACGAGGTCTTACGCCATCGGTCTTAGCGCGATAGGCATATGGAATGCATTTCTATACCATTTCAGCGGATCCAGTTGTATCCAACATGGAGAATACATCCAAACGTTTAAAATATAAGTGCATGTGCTAACCAGTTTTTACTTGACTGCATCTATGTACTGCTAGGCAACCTACATAATACATTTCTATGAACTGCTACTGATGGATGGCAGCTGAGCGATCACAACGAGCTACCTTTATCACCTCAAAACCATTGCTGGTTTTACTTGCTTGACTTCTATTGTGATCCGTACTGAGCCGTTAATGTATGTTGTAATATCGAGAATATAGCTGTGAGTAAATAGAACAGAGAGTCACTGTTGTACAGTCGCGCAGTATATCTCAGTTCGCTTGTTGCTAGGCGCGCGCTGCCAGCGAAGTCGTGAGTGCAGTGTCCGCTGTAGGGTCGTACGTATCGTTAAAATTATCGATATCGAATAAGTTAACATATGGCACGAGCAATTGACTGTACAGGCTACGGATGTACGTCAGCAGTCAAAATAAGCCACAGACAAATACATTTAATTAAAAATATGGCATATTCCGTCCTGGATCAGTGACAGATCTCTTTGATACGTACATTATATAAGCAAGTGCAAGAAAATACGAATATGGTAGTTAACTGAGGCAGAATTTAATTTTCGGAAATCCATTGTTAATCTAAAGTCAGCTTTGCAACTTGCAGTTGTCTAGTCCATATCTTTGAAGATGCTGTATACTGGGGCGAGAAACGAATGGGTAGTAAAGTACACCTTATATCGCTAAAACGCGCGGAACATTGCAATATAACATTAACGGCAATATAATTAAAAACCAAAAGTTACTTTTTTATATATCGTCTGAAATCTAGGGACCTTACACGTAACCACTTTGTGTGTTTAATATTTCCGGCGAATGGAATTGAATTTGTGTATATAATATATGTAATAACCCAATAATTTGATGTAAAGTATAATCCAGCAGGCAATAACTAAATAGATTTTGTTCATAGTGCATTAGTATGGTGAGGATTGAAATAATCGCCTATAGTGTACGTCTTGGCCAGTAACCACACCTTTTGGACAGAAACACGTACTGTCTTAATAAAAGTAGCTGCATAATTATTATATTTATATCATGAAGTAACTTACATTCTGATTGTTATAATAGATATAAATATTGATATAATTATAAACAGATTTACTCAACGCACAGATTCATTGACCTTATAATTCATTTTCAGTCAATTATTCGTTTACCAATTATTTTATTCAGAAGCATTCGTAATTTAAGCAAATACCTATAACGTTTTTTCGATTTGCATTCTTATTTTGTTTAATGTACATTCTCTTGCTTTGTTTATCTACATTGAAATATTTCTCTATCTTTCTCTATCACTTTTAGACTTGCTAGCTATATATCCCACTGAAGGTTGGCACAGTTCTCCTTAGTTTTCTTCACGGTTTTGTTTTATCTTTGTAATCCTTGGGTACGAATACCTTTCTATTTGCCTTAAATGACCTACAACCTGCAATTTCTAAACACGCAATCTACACGTATATCTAAACCCTGTCAATTAACATACCCGCACGTGCGCGGGCAGCCAAACGATGTTTAATAAAGAAAATTAAATAGACAACAATCAAGCAAATTATAATTTCCTATGCAAACCTTGCTCAATCTACTTACGGTACCGTATTTCGACATTTTCTAGTTTCGACAACGCGCTTGCACAACACTATCTATTATAGAACTGAACTCACACTAACGCGAATTGCATTGGATACCATTCAAGCCAACTTACATTTACCATTCGCTAAATTATTAGTAAACGAAAATAGACTTTATAGTGTTGCAATAAAGAGGAGCGGATAGTTATTGGACTGCAACGAACGGTGGTCAGTTTTTGCGAGAGTCACAGCTGTATGGGTAGAGTCATCGACCCGTATCTCAGGAACCTACCCCAATGCGAAAAATATAAGTGTTACTAAGTGGCGCACTGTACATCGCTGGTGCAATCCGCTGTTCATTCTCTCGGTTTTATTTCCAACTGGAAATGTTACGTCAGCAGGAGAACGTTATCTAGGGGAACAGCTGATTGCGGTTCTAAAATTAACTGCAGTTTTGGATGTGGACATAACTGCTTGCTGTTCAAACCGCAGAACTAGCCATCTGTTTGACACGTTATATGACGACCTATTCATTTAGCTGCGTTACTGATATTCAAATGTATCATATATGAATATACGAAGGGAATGATGAACGTAGAAGAAGCACCTTAGTTCTGTAATGATATTTGGTATTTGATGCTATCTATCTACCCCTTAAGAGGCCTGATCTGGCGACATAATATTAATACATACACTGATAGAGGTGTATCGTTTCGTAATGTAACACATTATACCCACTTATTCGTACTAGGTCATCTTACGTGAGTATGATGACCAGCTATCAGAATAGGTTTCTACTTTTATAATATACCGGCGCGGTGAATCGAAACCGAGAAATTTCGAGAACTTATTTTGCGGCAAATAGAAATTAATACGCACGCATTAATTTTAATGAGAAACCATAGAAATCAAGGTTGCCGAAATAATTACTTACTCGTTTCGATGCCGCCGAAATAACCGCCATAGCCCTGGCCGTCGATTGCGCAACCGTAATAATTCTTATTATGATTGATGATTTAAAAACAGAACGCCATCCTTTCCCATTAAATACGAGAAATATCATTGATCAGGGGATTCCAAAAATATTCAGTCATTTTTCATTCGTCCATACATTTTAAGAGAGTTCCGACACTAATCTATGGAAAGCGGTGCGATTATTGAAAGTTGAGTATGGGTAGCCCCCCTTGAATGTGTCGTCACCGTACTCATCAATCTCATACTGTCTTTTATGTGTGATACTGTCGAGGGTATGGATAAGTATTGGTAGAATACCCTTGAAATAATATCGCTAAGATAAAAGTTTTACATTTTTTTTTTTCATATTAACTTTGAAATTTACAATTGTAGAGCGATTATCCTTGTGAGACTTTGAGGTTTGGTGCAGCTTGGGACTTTTTAATTAATTATAAAATAGCAACTTCATCGAAGTCCAACAACATCTACGTGCACTTTGGCCAATGTCTAGATTCATTATATTGGTATACTATAAATGACACATTTTATTAAATTTCGATCGAAGGGAGTTTCGTCACGTGCAAGTCCGTCCGGTCCCGAACAGCCAACTAATCCGTTGAAAAGCGAACAAACGAGTGCCTGCCCTCTACCATTTTTGTGTCTAATATTGTATTTACGCAATGAAATATATGAGGTGATAAAAAAAACAATGAGAATCTATGGCCGGCAGATTATCGTACGATATTACCCAATATTGACGGTCTAAAGGTCTATCTGTATATACATAAATCAATTCGGTTGTCTGTATGTTTAGTCCGACATGAGTTAGTAAAGCATATTGAGTTATATATTTAATGCGAAGAAAAAAAATTAAGTATTATTAATAACTATTGTCAGTTCTCTTTCGCGTGATATAATGTTCAAGACGCGAAAATCATATTCTTTGGCAGTATTCTTCAATAGTCACCTAAACCTATTTGATATTAGTTTTGTCTTTCGGGAAGTTTGATAAGGGAGTCAGAAGTTTCGAAACCGGCATACGTTTGTGAAGAGGGAGACGAATCTAGAAAAAGCAACTCGGGTTGGCAAGCATAAAGATAATTGGCACTCTCTCTGCCCACCCCTTAATGGATCCTGCGTAGCATAGTAATATAATAATATTGATAAAATAAGTAAAATGTAAAAGTGTATTTTATCAAGGGCTATTTCACTTTGTCCAGTACTGCCATCTGTCCGGGCAAGATGTAATTGAGTTACAGGTGAAAATGATTAGATTTGTGAAAGTAGCAGCGGGCAGGTGGTAGTTAATGATAAACAAAACTGAAAGGGCAAGGTTCAAGAGTGTGTTAGTTGGAGTTTATCGCGCTCACCGCGATATTGCCAACAAATAAACACTCCACCATGCTCCGGCGTTCACTATGCGTAGATAAGAACATAATTATTGATTATTTATTGTATATTAGATGCAATGGCTGAGCTTTTGAAAGCGCCGTCGACTGCGCGCTTCTATCATTTCTCAAACTGTTTGTTAGGTTTTGCAATGCTTGACGCAATGGGTTCTATAGCGGATGATGGCTAGTGGAGTGTTTCGATTTTTACAAGATAACATTGAGTTTATATATTAGACAACAGTGCCACATTAAAACAATGACGAATGCGCAAAAATGGATATGTCCATGGTGAGAGTTATGCTGTAATTTAAATTGGTAATATTGATATTGATAATAGTTATTGGTTGATATTGATAACACTTTATTATTATTATTATGTCCTCGCCATGTCCCATACGGGGTAGAAAAAGTACACATACGGCTAGGTAAAAAGCAGCAAGAGATAGCTTCCTCTATCTATACAGATCTGACGTGCTTTTTCTACATTCGTCACTGTCTTCAAACAGGCACTCGTGTTTCAGAGTTAACATCATCATCAACATTTTTATCAGTTAACACCAGACCTATTCGGTCAAAATAAGCGAGCCTTAGTTTCGATCGATGCATGCATCCTTAAACATTCGCATTATATGTAACACTTAAGAGTTCTATTTCGATTTCAACATTTTTCTGATCACTTTCTAAACATTTCCATCCGGCCACATGTACCGTAATAAAGAAAACGTTACAAAACGTAATCTAAAGGGATATAATGATACGAAATAATTTTTTATGGTCCTAAACCCGTTGTAATGTATCGCTCGAAAAGCCGAGGTACAGTCGCAGAGAAAATTGATAGCCACTTTCGACAAAAACTATTTTGGAGATTTGTAAAAGTTTATTCGAAATAGTAAAATATGTCTCTAGAACTCTAGTAAAGTTTAATTTTATTAACAGGGTTTGACTTTTTTATAAAATAAATAAATGTAAAATTATCAACGGAAAAAATCACATCAGGTCTGTAGGGATAGAGGAGTTTTCGGCGCTCTGTTGTTTTTACCTATCCCTCAAGGGGCGTGTCGTCATCATACAAAAATAGTACATAAACATAATATCACAGTAGTAGACAGTAGCGTTTGCAATCAATCGACCAACGAGGTAGTCGAATAGTATGTAATACTGACCTTAATAATTTGATTTAAAAGACATGCGAATATTTCCTGGAAGGAAGGTTAGAAGAGACTTTCTTTTGAAGGTTCATAACAGAAGTAACTCTAAAACTTTTCGGACAAGGATTTATCTGGACAAATACAATATTACTGGTACATTTATTCTACAATGTACTGACGAACAACTTGTTCCATCTTGTCACGAAAAACTTATATCTCTTTTAGATTGAATACCCTACTAATATCTATCGGATAAGGTCAAAAAATAAATATAAAATTGCTAGAATATTCTTTAACTACTGGTATTATTCGTCAATAAACAAACTTCTTACTTCCAACTTTTTTACCACTTCTGTATATTTACTTGATCATTTTAAAAAGTAAATAAAAAAAATACATTTTTTTGTAGGTAAATAAATAAATCAAGAATATTAATTTATATACCGTACACATACAATAGACATGATAAAAAGAAAAAAAAAACCGGATGAAATTACGCGACCTATTCCATTTCAAGTATTAACAACACTAAAAAGTCAATAAAGTTAAATACCAAACTATTGTGCACGTGCGTTTATAACATTTCGGGTCTGACGTTATCTGACAGTCTACATCCATATCTATTTAAGGTTATATATAATTATTGAACATAAAATTTTATAGGCGCGTTGTGAAAAATATACAGCGCTTAGAAAAGACGGTACATTTAACGACATAAATGTTTATAACTTTCAAATTTTTTTCAGTTATTTTGAATAGTTTACTTATAGTAGTTAAGTTCAATTAGCTATTTTTATTCTTTTATGATTGTTTAAGATATTTTTATTGTTTTTCACTTATAAAAGGTAATGAGGTATGTTAATTTTTTCTAATTTAGAATCTTTACTAGTGACTCAGAGTCTGGATCTGTGCCCGGTGCATGGTAATAGGCTCACCGCCTATTCCATGGGACGAAAACGTAGCTGGTGAAACGTGCGAGCGTACAACACTCCTCTCCCCACCCATTCGGGGATTACAGCCGTGATATTACGTAAATGTTTGTTTCGTTTATAACGACTTATAAATAGTTTCTTCTATTTATTTAATAAAATAAGCCATCTTCGTTTTTTCCTGGGGTCTTACGGCCATTTTAAATAGTTTTTTTTTAATTTATTGGAGGTTATGTAGAGCGATTTTAGTTTTTTAGGAAGCCACATGTAACATAAATGGGAAATATGCTGCCAACCTCATGACTTTACATATTATCTTGATGAGATTCAATCTCAAATCGACTGACAATTTAGTTTCAAACTAACAAGTTAGTTTCATTTGGTTTCACATATACGTACAAATATTGAGTTAAATATAATAAAATTTAAAACACTTCATTAGATATAAGTATATCGTTTTATAATGTAACATATTTCTAGCTAATTGTTGTCAATAACCAAAGGATTTCGTATTTGTCAATTATGAGTTAAATTCGATATGTAAAAAGGCTTGATACTGCCGACGAAGGAAAGCGTCGACCGCAAGCAATGAATTAGTTTGCGGTTGGCTTTGAAAGTGGCAAGGGCAGGTTCAGCGCGGGCTGGCCACTGAGGCGCGCTGGGAACCTGATCGCAGGCGCAAGATTACCGCCGCGACTTCTAATTATTAGCCAGATTTAATCTACATATCAATACATGCAGGGTTCACCCTTCATAGATAATTTATGTACATAAAACGTAACGTAACATCACGCCTGTAATCCCCGAAGAGGTAGGCAGAGGAGTGTATTACACTCCCACGTTTCACCAGTTACGTTTACGTCCCATGGAATAGGTGGTGAGCCTAATGCCATACACCGGGAGCAGATCCAGGCTCCGA
>DWME01004298.1:0-16578 GCA_018244795.1 Parelbella ahira ahira
TTTTACTTAAGTATTGGGTTTCTTGTAATGGGACACCTTTCTTGCTGCCGTTTGGGTGGCTTAGAAGTCGCCGAAAACGGCGTGCGTGTATGAAGAGAGTCTCGAATGTGGCAGAACCACTTCAGGCCTATTGGGTTAGAGATTTGGTATTCGGTTTTCTTTCTGTTCATCGCGTGAGAGGCTTAACGGGACCATATAGATTAAAAATTTTTTTTTTTTTAAATTATAACCGCTATAACTTTTGGAACTTTAGAATGGACTATTTTTTGTCTACTGAACCGGTCACAAAGCTCGCTACTTATATAAAATATACGTGTAGTTCAACTACTACTTCTTGATAAAGTAACAACTATAGGTACACTCTACTGTTTACTAAAAAAATCTCGAAACTGTGTAAAGTCTGCCAATCCGCAGTTGGCCAGCGTGGCATACTGTGGCCTCAACCCTCTCAATCTAAGAAAAGACCTGCATTCCACCAGTAGAATAATAAAAGATTCAAAAAGTAAGGAAGGAAGAAAAAATAAAGCTGCACTAAATTCCTATATTCA
This sequence comes from Parelbella ahira ahira, assembly GCA_018244795.1. Taxonomy (NCBI): domain Eukaryota; kingdom Metazoa; phylum Arthropoda; class Insecta; order Lepidoptera; family Hesperiidae; genus Parelbella; species Parelbella ahira. The sequence continues at coordinate 549 of DWME01004298.1, forward strand.
TAGATCGTCCGTAGTATGGCACCACTCGTAACAGTCCCGCAACACTATATTACGGTCGGAGAAGTTTATCTGCGCCGCAGCGGCTGTTCGTAACGATTAGAGTCTCCAGCGTGGTTTATTCGTGAGCCAGCCAACATTTCAACGAAGAAAAGGCCTTACAATATGTGTTATTTGCGTTTGTTAGTACCTAATTCAATTTTAACACGATTTGTAACACAAAAGAATTGTATTACTGTCGTAAGCAGAAATGTAATGCGTCGGTAAATATGTTTAGAGAGAGTTCGTTCAAATAATATAGTGTAAGAAAAGAGTATTCATTGTATAACGAATTAAGACCTAAGTAAATTCGTCCATTATGGAGGGTAGCTCGTAATTTCACTTGCAAACGTTACGTCTCTACCCGTGAAGAGCTTTATTTGCGGCGCTCAGGTTGTTTGTAACGATTAGCAAGCGTAAAGGATCGCCACGCCGACTACCCGGTAAAATCGTTTTCCCTCTCTTCGGGCTCCTTTCAACTATTAAATATTTGCCCTCGAATATCTGGTCCCGGATCTATTTACATTTAAAATGGAAAAAGGCCGTTCGAAGCCCCAATATTGGGAGCGCTCGTTTTCTTGTTTGAACATTCGAACAGTTGTCTCTATGACATTTATTTTACCTGTAACTTCTGTATTCGTTCGTATCTACGCAGTCCTCTTCACTTTACCCTCTATCTGTCGAAGTGAAATTTTATTAGAGTGAAGTAAAAATATTTTTAAGATCTAGTCACAAAAAGATTGAGTACAGCTCGTTTAAATAAATATTTACCTTGGCTCATACGTACTGGGACTAGAGTTTGAACGCGTGCGCTAAGATGTTAAATGCTGTATCTTCGACATTGATTAATAGCAGCTCGGAAGTATGTAAATAATTCTATTAATAGCTCGCCGTCGGTGTACACGGTTACCAATGTTGTAAGACTACGTTTGTGAAGTGTTTCGTGAGATTTATTACATTAGGATGACTTTTTAAAATCTACCCAATATATTTTGTTTTGATTGACAACATTTATTTCTAGTTTGGTTCTGTAGCATACTTTAAAATAAAAATATAGTCGTTCAATTGCGTGATTGATTTCTTATCATTGGTTTTAAACTAAATTAATTTCTGCAAATTCATGCAATATTTAATAGAAGTTCCGTGGACATAGATTCGGTCGTTTGGGAGATTGTTCCAAATGATTTAACTAAACGGACAAATTTCGAAATTTCTTAGTTGAGTTTTTGTAACGTGTGAATGACCGGTTTTAGGTACACATATTTCGGCATCGCAGACAGAGATTCCGACTTTATTTATACGTACAAATTTCCTTACGATGGCACTCTTTCTTCACGTCCAACATGCGACAATTATCTTAAATCATTCTTCAGAAAATAAATCTCGATGCTGCTGTCACGACTTTGTTTGAAATAAACTTTTGACATGATACATTTACTTCGCCGAGCTCAGCCGATTCGAAACCAATGCAACGCTGGTAGGAGGTATATAAATTTCGCAACCAAGATGCGCAAAGCTATTCCCAGCGGCGAGATGGGTTCCACTCCATTCGTCGTTGGGAAGGGACTTATGCAAAAATCGCATTTGCACATGACTTTGCACATCTTAGATAAGAGAATGCTAGTGACATATCTTGGTATTTCCCTTACGAATAAGTGTATACAATTTCCATGCACGAACTATACTATAATGAAAAAAAAAAATAAAGATATTCCAAGCGTCTAGACGCTAGATCAAGTGTGTTGATAAGCATTACCACACAATGCTGAATAGTTTAAACCGGTCTGTGGTATTGTTCGTGTGAGCCAAATTCCTACGTATCAGCTTGAATTGTTCGAGTTTCTATGTTCAAGAATGTGTTTCTATGTACGCGTATGTTTAAGATTATATGTCAAACTGTCATTGCTTGCAATTGTGAAGAAACGCGTCATAATCATATCTTAGTAGGTCTCCGTTATATTCTCTAAAGCGTGTGAAGTCTACCAACCCGCAATTGGTCAACGTGGTAGATATTTCCTTTAACTCTTCTCTCGTTCTGAGAGAATACCCATAAAACGATAAAAGCATTGATGATGATGATGATGATACACGAATAAGAAGAAGATATTCACAGCTTAAAAATCTTCAGAATATTATTTTTAGCCTGTGAAGTTCATCAACCTATCATTTATTGCTTGTTTAAACATAACACCTATTTTTCTGTTTTTTTTTCCACTGCGTTGTATTTCACCGATAAGAGGACCGCTCCAGGATCCATTTACTCCTCGGCACGGTGTGCTCTTAGCTCTCCAGGATTTGCATCAATACTTAGTGCCTCTCTGCAACGCGATACTCCCAAAGTAGATTGCTTGCATTTTACATTGAATACTTGAGGTGTTCCATTTCTAAATTCAAACGTTTAAATTGTTTTATGAAAGTTCTGGAAGCTTTGACATTCGTAGAAAAATCCAAGAATCTCCACTACGATATTAGTAAAACCATGATAAAATTGATAATATTTTAGCGCGATTGTACGTTTGTGTGTATGTATAGTTGCATGTGCGCATATTTTATAAAGGTACCTATATTCATGAATATTTTTGTATCAACAGGGTGATTCTCCTTTCGGCAAGTCCGAAGCCTATATTAAGTTGGAGCCGCTCGGAGAGGGGTCCTACGCTACAGTTTTTAAGGGATATAGCAAGTAAGTATTGTTTTATTTTTTAACTTTATACACCATATATGATTACATATCGTATATACGAGTATTTAACAAAGTCACATTCAGCTTGTAATCCGCGAAGAGGTAAGCAGTGGAGTGTATACTCCCACGTTTCACCAGTTACGTTTACGTCCCACAATGGAATAGGTGGCGCGCCTATTGCTTATACACCGGGCAAATATCCAGATCCAGTATTTTTATTTTGTATCCAGTACCTTAATTCATAAGTTTTATATCAAGTTTAGAACTTAGGAGGTTTATATGTACATATTCGCCCTTTACTAATGCCATCCTCGTATAATATGTTATATTGACTGATATGTTCATGACTCACGTTTTCTTGAAAAGTTTTTTCCTATAAAGAATTATTTCTCGAATCTTCCATTCCGGATCATAGCATCTCGAATATATACAACCGCCCTAATGATTCCCGAGTGCGACCAATAAGCGAAGTTGGAATTACCATAATATCACGGAAAATCGCCACCAACGACCATTTGCTTAGGAACCCGCTAATTTATTGTTTAATTTGACATGCCGTTAATTTTGACGAGCTTTGGCTGAAACATGAGACGTTCTAACTTAGTTCTCGGAATAGCACCGTTATTAAATTCGTTCTATCATGGAATTTAGATGTCTGGTTAAATTATCCATCGGATTAACTCACGTTTGTTTTTTTCTGAGTATTCCGACTAGTTTTGTTCATATACGAGATACGATTGATACCATGGACTCTAATGAGTTAATCTAGTACTTTGCTCTTCTGTAAAGTTGACGTTTTCGAGTAATACTGTTAGAACCTGACTAATGATATGTACGTACATTATATAAATATATAAAAAACGTGTGAAACAATTTCCTTTAAATACATCTATACTTAGTACCACATATTTATCGCACCGTATTGCAGAGTATTACGTAAATTACGGTAATGTTTGCAATAAAAACGTGTCGTAATTACAACGTATGTATGTAGTTATGTAAATATTAATGATGGTGATGATAATGATAATTAATAACTGCGTTGTTTATCTGTTGTATTCCGTTTAAATATGCTTTTTACACATATATCGTATATATTTATATACGGAATGTGTTTTATGTTAATCAAATTAATTTTACGTATGTTTTATCACACTGACAGTTTAATCGTCATTGTTATCAATGTTCCCTATCTTTGCCATGTCACACTGTTGCTGACCAGGATTGCCACGGTTGCGAAAGATCTAGCCATAGCTAGTAAAATATGTGGTAGTAGCTGAATAACACTGACATTATGTCTTGAAAGGGTAGTTTTAAGGGGCTGTGTTAAGGGAGCAAAACAAAAAGACATATTTGCATTGCTTGGTTTATTTTGAATATAAAAACAAACGGTGTGTTAATGTTTTGCTATTGCCTACATATTAGTTTTATGATATAAAAATATTAATTTTACGGTTCTGTTTTTATGTAAATTTAATTTTATTGTGTTGTACGTAATTTCTATTTATGTTTAGTTTACAGTGTGTTATGCTGTTATTTATCTAGTATATAACGATTTACATCAGGAAACGTATTCTAATGATGTATTTTTAAAATTATTATATAGAAAAACACGACCGGGAAAACATTATTTACGTTCACGTCAGTCATTCAGTCACTTGCGAGATGTCTATGGCAAAGTGACTTATAAAATATTCTCTATGTTATTTAAACATGGAGGTCCTTTCATCTATTGAAAATCCAGTCGCGGGTATGAGATGCGAAGTATTCAACTACACTAGTGACATTCAACTAGTGCCGCTTGGACAGAAATAAAATAAAAAAAAAGTTCTTAATTATACAATTTATACACCCATATCATTAATAATTAACAAGGTTCTATAAAAATCTGTTACTATAGTTCTTTAACATACTGGAGAGCTCGCCTGCGTATGTGTGCGGGTAAAAGTGGCTATACAACACAAGCAAACGTGTAGCATCAGTGACTGTTAGTCGAACGCATAAAGCGATACGAATAGTTGTCTTTATTTGTTTCGACTCGTTTAAAGTCTGCATATGCGACATATTAGTCTAAATATGGACTCTACGATTGTTCCTCAAGCACGGTTAACGGCATATAATTTTTATACATCATGTAATAGTCGCCACCGCCCCAACTAGACTCTAAATGGGACTATACCGATTAGGTACTATATCTTTTTTAATGGTATTCGAATCTGCAAACCCCGGCGGATAGGATCGCTAACTACTTAACTAACTGGCCAATAAATTTACACTGCGAAAGGCCAAGCTTTAACGGCTGTCATCAAACAGAAATATAATTGTACGATTGTTTAACGTGTCTCATGTCATTCGAAAACCGTCTCAAATATTTATCGCAAGTTGTGTCATGTACTATTACTGTTCAATTGCAGAGCATTTGAACTATCAGCACATCCAATGATATGGTTTATTTGCATTCTTTAACTAAGAAATAAAGAGGTATATACACCACTTCTTATTAATTTGTCTTTAGCAGCTTGCGTTGAAATTGCTGCTAAAAACAAAAGATTTGTAAATGCAAATTTGCAGCTTTGTCTGACTGACTTTGCTTGTGCTTAGGTCACGTGTATTATCAAATCTTATTCTATTTGTTTTCGGTTCTGCAGTTTAATTTTAACTAATTTAATTTCCATTTTTCATACCAATTTCGTATGAATTTATTTTCAGCCAAAATCAAATGCCATTCTAAAACCAATTCTATTTATAAACAGCTTAGTTTAAGCCAACATTTCAATGATATCGCGTAACGACGCAACAAATAAATAAAAACCTCCACCCCTACAATCCTATCTGGCAATCTGATTCCTTTTTGTGCATTCCCATGTTTCCCATTGTGCGTTCCGAGAAACAACCACGGCGCGGAATTATCGGTTTTTTCCTTCTCCTTTATTGCGAATATTCCCTTTATCGTCGTCTGGAATAAGATCTTTGATGTTTAGGTATCTCTTTTTAGAGATGACATTCGCGATTCGGCATACATCTTTTCGATTGCCATTTTCAGTACAATATATTTTGTGCTCAATATTAACAATATTATAACATCGTCATTGTCATTATCATCATAATCGCCATCGTCATCATCAACATCAACATCATCATCATCAGCCCATTCTAGTCTATTTTTGGACATAAGTTTCTCCTACAGATTGCCATTCAGCTTAAACTTAAGGTCTTTGTTTCCTACCGCTGTCAGCCACTTTATTTAACTGTTGAATATCAGTACTCTTATACTATCAGAAACTAGTGAGACGTACCTACTACGAATATAAAAAACAGTATTCTGTATTGTTTTTCGTTATGCATGTGTTTTTTTATGTTTCATAAATAGACTTCCATTCGAAACTAAAATAGTGACATGGAACGAAGAACAAAAACGCGGGAAAAGAACGTCGCCTGTTACTTCATATACAATTATTTTGTGTGTGACATGAGCGACCGCTTCCAAAAGCGCAATACGATTTCGTTTCAGTGCGTCTATTATTATTTCTTTCATTTAAATCTCGCTTTACAATGACGACCATAATTGATTTTGTTTACAGGAAACGAATTTGTGAGGAGTATTACATATTATACCGTTACGCCCGGTCGCTTACGGGGTAGGTGGAGGTTCCCGTGTGCACAATGTCTCTATCTTTACAGACCTTCGAGAACTTAATAAAGTATAAGCGTTTAAATGAGCTTATTTTAGGGTAATCCTTAAAATCACAATTATGTCGTTTCGACAAAGTGACCACTTTTTAACAACACAAACCGCCCTCGTATTTGTTCGTGCGAATAAACACTCGAGTCCCGTGATTTCTAGTATACACAACTGATACTAATTTCGCGTCGTACACTCGCTGCACCGCTAACAGGTAATACAAACAGTACTTTAATAAATCCACATCAACAATACCTCGGGTAAACATTAGCCCTCGTGACTCTCTAAGTTTTCGCTCAACGACCGGTAAATATTTGATGTTTGTCCATATTTATTTTGGACGTTATAAAGTTATTAATTCCATTACGGTTATTTGTTATAGTTATTTGTTAGTTTCGCGCTAAGTTGCGGTTGTTGGTATTTGCGAACGTGTTAACACTAATCTGAGGTTTATTAGCAACTTAGAGTGGGTCTGTAGTGTGAATTCTGAATGGTGTTTCTTAAGTAGTAGGTTCTATACCTCGGTTAAGCACTGACTGTAAAATTTGTCTAGACACGTCTAAGGAATGTATGGTTATTTTTGAAATATATATTTTCCAATCGGACATGAGGGAAAAAACGTTTTATGCAAATGGTGAATTTTTGTAAAATTCGAACCTTTTACTTGGTGTGATACTATTAGTATAAAAAGATGTTTTTTCCAAAACATCTCTGTATATACATTTTTATCCGTATACGTGGCATTTTCGGAATCTTACCCAAAAACTTCGCAAGATTTGGGTGATAATGGCTCAATCAGATCAAACATTTATCTTCATTAAACCTTGAAGGGTGCCATTAACACCCTTTCCCTTTCCGAATAAGTGACGAATTGGTAAAATATTCCACTGAATACCTCGTTACGTAATCGCTGTAATTGTATATTTTCTAACGGATCATTTGTTAAAATATCCTAAGTCCATAAAAAGTCGTTCATTACGGAACGCTTTTGTTCTTTCAATAATTGTTAAATATGTTATTCGTGTACAGATTATTTACATATATATATATATATATATATAATGCTTATAGACATTTATATTTCGAAAATGTTTTTTTTTAACACTTGTTATAATTATCTCGCCAATTCTAAGTATTGTGAAGCTTGTATCGGTGAGGGAAAACAAGCAAGAAACCTGCTTACGAGTACCTTAAAATTTTCGTAATGTCCGTACGTACGAACACAATGTTGTTCTCTGAGGTGTAAAATCTGTCAACCGAATCTGATCAGAGTGACAGATTATACTTGTAGCTTCACACTTTTCATTCGTCCTATTGATGATGGTGATCATTTTGAAGATCTTGATAATCATGATAATCTTGATGATTTTGACGATCTTAATAAGCATGATGATCTTGATCCTTCTGGCGTTGATCTTGATTCTGATCCTGTAGATGAAAGATCGTATTGTCTTTATAAAAGCATTTTATTTGTCAATTACGTTTCTAATTTATTATACATAATATGAGTTAAATATTATCTTTCCCAGGCACTCATTTGACGAGACTTTCGGCTCGTTGAGTTTGAAGTATACTCAATGCGAATACCGGCCTTGCTGCATAAGCTCTGCGATGTTCAGTGGAGTATTGTTCAGCCCAGAAATATATTTCTGAATATTTTTCTTTTTTCAATACGTCTGTTAATTTTTTTCGTCTCTTAAATTGGGACAACAATTTTAGACGAGTAGTTATCATATTAGTTATTATTATGTCATGACGCTAGAGCTCTTACGAGCAAAGCAGACGATATCTGTATTTATTATTTAAATATTTAAACAATAAGTGTTTCGAAAAAGAATTTTGAGTTTTTATTCCGACAAATTTATTATTCGTTCTTATTTAATCTTTGTTTTCTAACGAACACTCGAATATATATTTATTTTTGCTTTAACTAATAGACTAAATGCTCACAGCCGTATCTCGCTTGTGAATCGTAAACAATTTCTAGAGTTAAGCAATGTCTGCTACAATTTTGTCGTTGATGATAGTTATCGTGTTACGTACGGCGAGTGAAGCAGTTGATGGCGAACTTCATTGTTATCCTGACGTAAAAGTCATTAGCTCTTGTCAAAATGGTCTTAAAGCGACTTCAACTTCGACTTTGACTTCAAGATCATAGTAACCGATTTCGTTGGAGCAGCATGGTGGAGTAGGCATTGCACCTCCCATGATTACGATCTAGGAATGAGATACGCAAAATGTGAACCTAAATCAAGAGTATTTTTTGTCGTATAAGCAATTTAATAGGTTTTCTACACTATCAATCTTTTAACACGTAGTATGTCAATTACGTACAGCGTTTATTGCTTAAATCACATGTTCACACGCTAACGACGTTGTGAATTCAAAAAAATTCAATCGAACAAAACCATCAATGAACACGTAAGAATCCAAAGTTATAGACAAAGTCAATTACTACGCGCGAGTAAAACGTATGATTCGTACATAACTTGTGAATGTTCATTGAGTACTTGTAAACGTAGTATAAAGCGCTAACTTCATAGCCTTCCACGTATTAATGAGAAGCGGTTAGTTGCCAAAGTGGCGCTTTATGTCCTTTGTCGCATACCTACATATGTACACTCACGAATTTGAATGTGTTTTAGAGTATTATTCAACTATTAAATATTAATTGGCCAGCAATGGTTGGACGCGAAGAGTTAAAGATCGAGCTCAGTGGCGTGCTATTAGCAAGTCCTATGTCCAGCAGTGGAAGATGACGGGCTGATAATGATGATGATGGTTATATTCATCGTTCCTATGATATAAGTAATGCGATACTTAGCTATAGATAGCATAGAATATATATGGTATGGTATGGGAAGTCAGGCCTGAAGTGCAGGTTCTATCAGTCAACTAAATAGCTTGTAGATAGTTCAGACACGCTGACATGTTAAAAAGCGCGGGCGCAACAGTGACATGTTAGCATAGTGGTTTAGGTTTCTGTTTCTTATTTCGCTGTTCTTAGGTTCAAATCCTAACACTCAATTCTGATTAAAGTCACTTCTATATTCGCCATAAAAATATAGCGTGGGAACTTACATAAAATATTTATTACATATTATTGTAGGCGTGAAAAATCTTCTATCCTATATATAGGGAAAGTAAGATGGGCTCTGGCTTTCATCTTCAACTGTTAACGTTCCACTGGTGAACTTCGATTTCCTCTCAGAATGAGAAGAGTCAAGAACGTAAAATACCACGATGGCTACGTGTAAGTTAGCAGACTCGGGCAAAGTTGAATTGTATCATCAAACGTCGAACACTGTCACACCTGAAACGAGGAACCGCAATAAAAATATTATGTTTTAATCTGCCTATTTACTGCCCACTAAGATGAGGCACAAACACTGATTTTGTTGATTTAAATTGTAAAGATAAGACGATATTTTCAGATCTATTCTTAACAGAAGTAGTAAGATGTTTTTATTAATATAAAATCTTCTATTCATAGCGAAATGTCAAATTATTTTACTACTTTGCAGACGTTGTAATGTTAACGAGAGCAGTCTACTTGCCAAATTGTCGCCGTTCATGGCTTTTATAAATTTTACGGACTTCCTTTAATGAGGCAACTTTAATAGTCTGCTCGCGACTCTACTATGAAGTATTAACAGAGTATAAAATAGATCGGAACAATTATTAGTATGGTAACTAATAATAGTGGTTCACGCATTCTTCTTAACTGAATATTATTCTGATAATTTCTCATTATCCGCCAAATTACGTCTTAATATTCCGTTCGATATTTTTTTTATTTGTGTTTCAACTCTTGATTATATGATTTGAGATGATGTGAATAGGGTAGATTGACTAATTCGTTATTCTAGGTATTTTAAAAGTAATTATTTAAATTGTTTATCAAATTAATTCTTAAGGTTTTTAGACCTCTCTCTAAATACAATACAAATAAAAAAAAAACAATTAATGCAAATTGCATTAAACTGCTAAAACAGATAAGATTTCATTTCAACGAACCATTCTTATATTTATATGTAATTTTCGTACAGTCAAATTAGTCGTATTTGTTCCTGGTTGTCCAAACTCATTGATGTCCCCAAGTGCCTCTGCCTTCTATTTGTAGTAACATGTACACGTACGATATGAGATCGTGTGAGCTCACACTGCTGACAAAGACAAAAGATCTTCTCACCAATCCGAGATACAACACGGCGGGAGACTTAGTAGATGGCGACCTTGATAGCTCTGATTAATATTTTGTTAGTTCACGACAACATCCGCCCCTTCCTCGACACAATAGTGTTCGGTAGAGAGGTTCTGTGATGTGTTTTGCATGTTTGGAACAATCGGATAGAAATAAGTAGAAATAGGTTGTTTTTCAGCCTTTATGCGTGTAAGGAGGCGAAGCACAGCATTTATTCCATGTATGTCAGTAGACTCACTCTCTATTCCATGAGACCTATGTATATTATAACATGTGAAGTGGGAAAACGACATTTCTCTGCCTACTCCTTTGAGAAAATTCAGACGTGAAGTTCTGTTATACATGATAAAATTACAAAAATACTTAAGGTTAAAATATGTATTAATCTGCCTACGTACTGTTTATTTTTTATTAGTATAAAATCTTCTATTCATAGCCAAATGTCAAATAATAATATTTTATATAAATATAGACAGAGAAGTGTAGTTCTCCCCACGTTTCACCAGATTGTAAGTAAATAAAGATCGTATAATGTTAATAATTGTAGCATTTGTTTTATAATCATAGCCCCTATCTATCTGTAGACGTTAAGATTCCCACTTCAGTGCCTAATAGTGGCGTCGGTAACGCAAAACGTATGTACATATGTAATGTAATCTTTTCGTAGGTTTGTTTTTGCGTAGTTTTATTGAAATCAAAGGCAACAAAAACGCGATCATCCAATTTCATGGTAACGCGTGTTATAACGTAGCGCAAACAGTTTTAGTGGAAAAATTGAGTTTTGTCTCGGAAGTGTTTTTTATATGTGACGTCGCGTGTAGATGTGTGTTTATGTATGTATGTCTTGTTAGTTAACTAGATAACAGAAGTTGCTCTGTTCCCCCTTTCTCTATTTCCTTCTCTTTCTCTTTCCCTCTCTCTCCGTTTTAGAAAGAAGATGAGACGCGAGCGGTCTCTATCATTATGATACTGAAAGATGGACATTTAAAATGTTGTCTTGTATCCTTATTGCTATAAATTTTATTTTATTAAAATATCTTCTCTGTCAATAGTTTAACGCAGCAAGTGGTCGCGCTGAAGGAGATCCGGCTGCAGGAGGAGGAGGGCGCGCCGTTCACGGCGATCCGCGAAGCGTCGCTGCTGAAGGAGCTCAAGCACGCCAACATCGTGACGCTGCACGACATCGTGCACACGCGGGAGACGCTCACCTTCGTGTTCGAGTTTGTGGTCAGTCAATATTGTTATTATTATTACTTTGGGTTGCTAACGAGGCAGGGAGAAAGGCAAATTTGGCAACTTTGTAGAGTAGAACTTTTAAAGGAGAAGACACGTGGAAAGGACATAACACCTTCATTTATGCTACAACGCAAAAAATACGCAGCGTCAAGTTAGCGGTAATGAAGTGTAGAACTGTACGTGCATGTTAATAGTCGCTTCAGCTGCGGTTCTATTACCTAAGCTTTTTCACACGCTCACCGACAATTCTGCCGACGCGGCCCTCGTGGTTCGCCTCCAAGTGTACGATAGGCGATAGAATTTGTATGTAAGGTACAATAAAAATTTCAGCCTATTTCGTAACCGAAGCACGTAATAACAAAAGCTTCTCTACACGTCGTACATGTTTACCTATAAACGATGCATTACCTTTTTTTACTACCGTACACGTGCTCATCGTATTGCGGTCGTTGGACGCTTTTTTCAAATACTATTTTGTGACTATTTATTCGTTCACAGCGTCACAACAACTGTTCAGTGAATCGCTTTCAATTTGTACTAACGCCGAAGGGATTGTACTGAACTGCAATGGTTCAATGTTTCTATTCTATCTGAAGTCCCCAAGTAGCTTTTTACATTTAAGTCTAGAATGTATACGTTGATACGTATGCTTGATGTTGATGCTTGATAGCATGTGTGAGTATATGTATGTGTCAGTATATATGTATGCATATGTGTGCGTGTGTGTGTGTGTCAGTACGTATGTAAGCATGCGTGTGTATGTGTGTATATGTGCATGTGTAACGTTGAAAGCACGCTCGCAATGTGTCGTGTTACATCTCTTCGCCCCTAAACGTTTTACTGCTATTGAAAGTAGGTACTGCGGTCGCCGCAAATTTCTATTGAATTACATTTGTGGCGAATTTATGTACGAGTACGTGTCGCTGAGTTTCACTTTCGAAATCGAGGTTTTTTTTAACTTTGTAATTGTATTGCAGGGTAATAGTAAAGGGTAGGTTTAACAGCAACAGTATAGAATAATGTATAAGGTGACACTGTAATGCATTTGAATGTTCGGCTGATTTGCATCAATGAGAGTATAGGTTGGAAATTCGTCAGTCTTACCTACTATGTTATACAGTAATTGTGTATCGTCTCTAGTCAAATGATGATATCGATTTTCATATATTTTTGTCCGCTCACATGAACGTGTGCTAATATACATATATACAATATACATAAACATGACTGCCTCGTTGGTCGAGCGGTTGCAAGCGCGACTGCCGATCGGGAGGTCCTGGGTTGAAATCCCGGGTCGGGTACTATTGGATTTTTCTAATGTAGAATTTCTAGTAGTGACCCGGAGTCTGGATCCGTGCCCGGTGAATGGCTATAGGCTCACCACTTATTCCATGAGACTTAAACGTAACTGGTGAAACGTGGGGGTGTATTACACACCCTCTACCTACCTCTTCGGCGATTACAGGCGTGATGTTACGTTTTTGTTTATACATAAACCTATGAATCCATGTCTCCGTTACGACTTCGCTGCAATGGGCGGGGGCTCATGAAGAAGCTCCTCGAATAAACCTGTAACTGGCCAAGGTACACGGTATATCTCGACCTGTTACAGGTGTATTTTTTTCGATATACCGTATACCGAAAGAACACACCTGAGTAAAGTCGGTACATAATTTAATCATACATACATATATCCAGTTTCGTATATAATTCATACTCTATTGCTCACGATTAATTATAAACGGACTGACGCGTTTGATGTAGGTCGGCGGGTATTTAATAAAAAATAATGCGGTGTCATTTCGTTAACGATGAAATGTAATTCAAACTTCCGAAAGGTGAAAAGGTCACGACGTTAATACAAGTTGAAGTAATTAATAATTAATTAATTAGTATGTTAGCGGTTATTTAATGAAATATTTCTTTTTATTTATTGTTCTTTTGTCGTTTATTTACTAATTACATTAGATATACATATGTAGTTTACGTGACATTACGTAACACTTTTCCAGCTGAATGCATAATTGTATCATATTGATAGATACAGGCACATTCAAAGCCCGCGACTCTACAATGTAAATATCATACATTTCCCAACCGTAAGACAATCAAATATTTATATAACGACAGATTTAAAAGTCAACGAACATCTAACTCGAAACTAAAAAGAAACAATTAAAACATAACTATCGTCTGAAGTTGATATCGTTACAAAAAAAACAACAACAACGAAATTATACGATGGGCTCGTTAATTTTCATTTTAATTACGGCGTCGGTAACGCCAGTCGTTATTATCCCGCCGGGACACAAAGCAACGTTTTTCAACTCGGCGGAGGAGAGCGCCCCGCGAGCGTTCCACACAACCTCACAGTTCTCGACGCTGCCTTTCAGCACTCGACACTACCATTCAGCGCTCGACACTTCCTTGCAGCGCTCGAAACTTCCTTACGCGGCTCGACAAATCGTAGCGCAAGAACGTCTAGTCGCTTGTTAACTAAGTTGATGTCAATTATGAGATTGAAAAGTCTAAACGGTTTTCGTAATTATCGATATTTAGATTTATTTAGCAGTTAGAGCAAATGGGTGGGTTGATTGATTTCGAATTACGATTGGAAATTTATTATTTTTGACATTTCACAGACATTCCAGAGAGTGTTATTATTTAACAATGAAACAACCTGTTTATTATTATTAAATAATAGCAAATGTTTCCCTCCGATTATAGTTCACTCGGATAGCTGTGAAGTGACAACTTGATATTTCATCCCTGTTATTTGATTGAATCTTTCCGTATTACAAATATGATTAATTGATTCTTGAATAATCATATGAAAATATGGAAGCACTAAGCCAATGAACCAGCCAATAAGTACAATACCAACTTACTTTTCAACCAAGTTACAGTAATATCAACTTGCTTTTTAACCAAGTTGCTGAAAGAGCAACTTGCTTTTTAACCAAGTTACAGAAGGAGCAACTCGCTTTTTAGTACTCGTATATTAAAGTCTCGTATAGCACGTCTCGTACTACGACAAGTTGTAAAAGTGATATAATTATGTCGGAATTGTACATTAACTTTGTTTTCGTCGCATTGCGCGGTGTAACGCGAGATACGTCTGTTCGGATCATGGCAACAATTGTTAACCAAGTTACAGAAAAAGCGACGAGTTTGTTTTGTTCTTTCGTGTTTTAATAAGGATTCGTACATTATTCGACGTGCATACCTACATATGTAATTGTAAAGGATACAGACTGTTCAGAAGCGGTACGATGATAAATTAGTTTCTCAACAAGTGTGTTTTAATTATGTTGTCGAGTGTTACACCCAGAGCTCCATCTTGCCATCACGAAAACACTGACTAACAAAGTTACAGAATGGTATCTCGCTATTTTGTACTTCAATATTTATTAAAGTTTTCGATGTATTTTTCTCGTACTGTTTGGGTTATTATTTTTACCTGTAAATCATCACCATTGCTATGGTTAGACTGATAGAGTAAAGACACATTTTGCAAATATGCATTAAATAAAATTTTTATATACTTGTATTAGTTCTTATAATTGTTAATGTGCCTACTCATATTTAATATAAAGGTACTCGTTTTAGCTCAAGTGGTTAAAAAAATATTTAGAATTTTGCAAATGTACATTTTTTTCTGGGACATTCCTTCGACAGTATACTTAGGCTGATGATTGTGATGATGATATAATTTTTTTTGTTGTCGCTGTCTGGTGGCTAGTTGGATTAATTGTTGACGCCTTTGTGTGCCCAGGACACGGATCTGTCACAGTACATGGAAAGGCACCCCGGTGGACTGAACCATCACAACGTGAGACTGTTCATGTTCCAACTGCTGCGCGGTCTGTCGTACTGCCATAGGAGAAGAGTTTTACACAGGTACCCACATACATATATGTATTTACTATGTATTTCATGGTTGAGTAAATATTCATTGGCAAGGGTTTAATTAATTTTCTTTTGTTTTTGGTATTACTCTTTTTTTTTCTTGATATTTAAATGATCGTCGTTTGTTTTTATCACAATAACTAAGGTAAGTGACCCCTCTATCGGCCATGCCCCCTCTATCGGCCACTTAGTAAAAAAGTTACGCTGACAACGGCTTGAATGCAAATATTCGACAAAAAAGTTTTTTAAAACAAAGTTTAATCTATAAAGTATTTGAAAA
>DWME01004299.1:0-16578 GCA_018244795.1 Parelbella ahira ahira
TGTCGCAGAACCGATAGCCGCTGGAGCAGACGTGTTCTGGAGTGGAGACCGCGACTTGGCAAACGTAGCGTAGGATGCCCTCCAGCTAGGGGGAGTGATGATACACGCAAAGTGGCTGGCAGTGGTTGGATGCGAAAAGCTGAAGATCGAGCTCGGTGGCATGCCATTGGAGAGGTCTATATCCAGCTGTGGACGGAAGTAGGCTGATGATGATGATGATGAACCCAATTTCAGATTCTCATAGATAACCATGCTGTATAACTGACGAGTACCTGGCAATTGGGTGAACGCAGTACAACGCCACTTATCTTGGCATTGCTGAAAACGCTGACTGCCGACCAGCAGCAGTGAGCGTTTTTGTAGAGATGCGGTGTGAGATGCAGCGTTCTGCGGTTTTTTAGATTTTTAAGAATGGATATGATATATGTACAGCGCTTCATTCTTTTTCAAATGTAGACTAGTTTCGATGGAATTGTAAATGACGACTGCACTTGTGCTCGTCTTGAAGTTCTTGGAGCAGTCGTCAGAAGTGGTTCGTTCGTAGCTACTTGACAAGCATCTTAATAAGCGTCTCATAAACTGTGTTACCTTGGACTTACAGTAGGTAACCATTCTGCTAAAATTAATAAATAATATCTTTTACGTTGTTTTTCGTCTTATTATTAGAAATGTAGATTATACCTAAAATTTGTGGGTATAAATTTCAGTGATAAATGAAGGTTTTCATTTACAATTCTGGAGTATCCCTTTGTTCAAAAACTGCTCATTAGAAATGTTGGAATACATTACTGTTTTGTAAATTTGCAAACAGGTCTATTTTTTATCCCCGTATATGGTAATAGGGTCTCCACCTGTTCCATGGGACGTAAACGTAGTTGGTGAAACGTGGGAGTGCACTACACTCCTGTGCCTACGCTTTCGGGGATTACAAGCGCAATTTTTGTTTTTTTTATGTTACGTATGTACGTAACATAAAAAAACACATGTAACAACGTTACATTGTCCTTGCAGAATTTTTACTGTGTCTGCAGTGGCGTGACTACCTATATCGTTCCCGGCTCGTGGAGCATTGGGCTCTCTCTTAATGTAAATAAGCTCAACTAAAGTTTTTTATACATAAATCACTAGGTGAAGTTCATAATAGCGGTATATTAATTAATTTTTATAGCAACTGGAAATTTGAATAACGTATGGGTAACTAGCACGGAGACCATAAATTTTTGTGAGAAAAAAATAAATGTTCGCACTGCGTCAGTGTTCGGTAAAATGTATCAGTCTTTGAAGACTGCTGACAAAAAAGTATCATTATGGACACATTATGTATTCATTCTAGTTTAGCTACCTTTTTACAAGCGTATCACATATTTTAAATATTCTACCACTCAACGAAGAACGCACGGACAAAAACATTGCAAGCCAATCATTGTTTACCATTAACACTTTTAACGTAAGGATAAAGGAAAGTGGTTCCCGCATTCCAATACAACCCGAAGTATGTCTTGACAGCCAGCCATTAGAAGGCAATCTCACTTATAACCGAGCAAGTTGGAATCTGCCGTTTATGCTCTGGTAATAGAGTGCTCAATATTGTCTCGTTCGGAATAGGTTACACCTTAAGAGGTTATCCGTGACGTTCCTTTTAGGGATGAATTATGGAAACGATCGACCAGCCTGACAATCTATTCTATCGATCCTTTCACGTACATAATAGCGGACGTGTCGATATTTATAATGCGCGTACGTCAGTTTTGTCATGAACTTAAAACAACATTTTAGTACCTATGTACATAAGGTTATAGTACTTGGAGTATAATTAACCTCACGAATTTCAATATATCACAAAAGTAGTAACAAGTTATTTCTTACAACGTCACGCTCCTTTTGTGCTTCAAAATATATGTTAGTACTTGTTTGAGAGCAGTGATATAATATTATTCTATTAGTTATGAGTAACATCAAGTCTAGAATCCCCGAACGGGTAGGTAGATATGTGTAGTACATTCCCACGTTTTACCAGTTGTTTACGTGCCACCGTGTAATAGGCGGCGAGTCTATTGTCCCTTATACCCCGGACAGAGATCCAGAGTTCGAGCCATTACAATGTAGAAATTTTTACGTGGGTTTTTTTCAATAGTCCCGACCCAGGTATCGGACCCAGGGGCTCACGGTCAACAATCGTGTTTGCTACCACTTTCGAAACGAGGCAGTCAGTTTAGTAATTATATCATCAAATATCATTATTGTTTAGGATATATTTTATTGTGTTGCTACAATTGTGGAGGGATAGGTATATTACGAACCTGTGCCTGAGAATTGTTGAGTGTTTTCTTTGGCTTTTTTATATGTACCTACATAATTTTGGATGATATTTCGGATTGTAGGTATACATTAGATACACAGTAACTATGAACTAGTAGGTTTGGTACTTGTTATTTGAGGGTAGTTTGTTAACATTTTCTAACTTATTATTAGCTGAAAGGTTTGAAGCCTAAAATATTTAGGTTCCTTTCTCTTTAACTTGTTATCGCTTACATACATATATGTACCTACTAGATAACAAAAAAGTGAGCCCACTACATAACGGGTAGATCAACTTTTTCGCCCTTTTATTTTGTGATAGGTGCTTTATCCGTAGCGAGATGACACAAAATCTCTAATTATTGTCATTCTTAGAATTTATTATTAATAAATAAATTAAATAAGAAAATAAGATAGTTGTATACTGCTGACTTCTAAAAGCCCAGAACCGGGAGGAGTGTCGCCTGGACATAGGTCCAGCAATGAACATCAAAAGACTGACGGAAGAATGGCTGACTAAGAAAAAATGTTGTATGTTAATTAGTGTTTTGTTATATGTCTTATGATATAAAAATAAGTAAAGTAAGTGATGTATCTAACTGCTAGAAAAATATGATTCGAGATTTAGGTAAGTAAATCACGGTATCCAAGAGTAATCAAATTCTCTACATAAATACGTGTATCAAAGTTGGAGAATTTGAGTACATTATACTTTTATATAAATAAGTACATACCTATTTATCTTACAACTATCCGAGATAAGGTAATTAATTATAAATCGAGCATTGGAATGCTTTGCACACTGTTTTAATATCTAGTGAAATGTAATGTATACATTATGTTAAAAAAGGTAATGTGATTGAGCCTTAAATGTTATCCGCACTGTATTTTACATACTAAAATCCGTTCCCCCTATTTAGCCCGTATGAATCAATATCAGGTTAATGGATCTCAAAGCCACCGGAAACCGAATGACCGACATGAGGTACGTACGTGTCCGAAAGTTATTCATCGACTTTTACTTTATGTTCTTACATTACATTACAAATCGAATATTACGTTACAAATACGGGCTACAGTAGTATTTTCAGTTTTATACCTGCGTTGGATTATCTTCATATTTTTATTACATTCTTATTTCGAACCATTTGATATTATTACAAAACAATGGCTACATTCTAATTTCTTATATAAATATTTCCATGTTGAAACATTATCCTTGTATTCGCTTGTCATTAATGATTTTCGTCGAACGTAACAATCTACACTGTTAACAAAACGCTGTTATAAGTACTTTTGGAAACAATCAAATATGCAATTCGACCTGTACATTTGCATTACACCACGAGCCAAGCAAACCTAAAGAGTATCGTAATTTGGCACACTGCGGAAATTGAGTAATTCTTTTTGTTACTGACACTATGAAAAGATAAATGTCTAAAATTAATTATCATTCTGCTCCTTTTTGGTTTTGACCATAGGCAAGATTTATATAGTTTAATGTTAAACATTTAACCATGATTGTTAGTAAATTTAAAGACTTACAAAAAAGTGACCTCAGTGAGACAGTTTTTTTTATTTTGTAACGTATAAGCCGACCGCCGAAAACAATTTCATGAAGAACTTTATCACTTCTAATTACGACTTAGGCCGTCGGCAATTTACAGACTTTCCAAAATGTTATAGAACATTCATAATCGTCCAGGATCCCTTCTGATATTTTCTTTCGCTATTA
The DNA here is from genome assembly GCA_018244795.1 of Parelbella ahira ahira. Taxonomy (NCBI): domain Eukaryota; kingdom Metazoa; phylum Arthropoda; class Insecta; order Lepidoptera; family Hesperiidae; genus Parelbella; species Parelbella ahira. Next base: position 4,034 of record DWME01004299.1, read on the forward strand.
GTGATTTTTAATATCAAACATCCAAGTAATTTCCAAAAATTACAATTACGTGTCAGTATTTAAACTTAAGACCCCAGTCTGTGCGACAGAATTCTAAACTATTAAACAATCAATTTTAGTTTGGAAACGTATGCTTTGATTTCGCGCTTTTAAAGTACTAAGACATTCGATTAGATATACACAAAACACCATTTAATACACATAAATCTATTGGCTATACATACAAACAACGTTTATTAGATACAGTTCTATTATATAAACAAGGAAACATTCGCTTTGCCTATTCGCCTAAGCGCGTAGCAAACGCGCGTTTGCAGGGTTTGTGATAAACACGCGTTCCACGGACGTCGGCTGCGAGCTCCGAAATGCATGCGACGCTTTTTTCTTTACCTGCGACCGCGCGCTTTTGAGTAGAGTAGATCCACGGTTGACAAAATATAGACAGATCATTTCTAGAACGGATCAGATCGGATCAACGATAAACAGATCAGATTTTGTGAACATTCCAAAATAATAAAACAATTTTTTTAAGCTATATCAGTTTTGGATACAAGGTCGCAAGGATATATCGGATCGCAGCTTGGATACATTCCAGGCGTTAGGCGATTTTCAAATACTGCTGCCAATTGGTTTTTTTAGGTGCAAATTATAAATTGGATCTGTAAAGATCTTTTTTAAAATTGACACCGGTTTAACCCGCATTAAAGCCTACGCCAGGCTATCAAGAATCTGTTGTGTATCGTTACGGACGTCTTATTTATACTTACCTATATAAAAAGGATATTCTCATGTTTAAACTTTCTCATAGAACATGTTGTACAAAGACACATTTTGGTGATGGATTGGATAGACCGGACGTACGGATGACTAACTAAAGTTAAGCTCGCTATTACGCCCTTTTAAGCCTTTTAACAATCGATTCGTATACGATAAATAACCCACTGAAACAATGCAAATTAGCACAGTTCCCAATATATGTATCTATAATAATATATGTATGATAATAATATACTACAGTATATGAAGTAATATTTATTCTTCAACTATTAGTAAACCATAGCATTAGGAATCAGTACACGGTACACTCAATTAAAGTAATAGATTTTCTGATATCAACTTACGACGGTCATGCGAGGGTGGACAAGCAGGTAATCATGTTTAGGTATGCATTACAGACGAGTGAAACGACCGACGATTTTAAAGAGGGCAGGGTTATATTCGTGTGAACAGATGTGTGACGAAGGGCTCTTAAAGCGGCAATACATAAAACATATGCATCCAGGATGTACACAAATTGTCGAACCTGTACTCCTATTATACTAGTTTACGTTGAAATGGCGTAGTAACCATAAGAAGGGCGGAGAAATTTTTACAATAGGTAGGTATTTAAAAAAAAGGGTATGTAAATACATACCCTTTTTTCAAATGTAAACCTTTTGTAATTGCTTACAACATTTTATGAAAATCAACAAACATACAAATAAATGCTTTTGTACGTTGCAGTAGAGGCATTGACTGTAAGTATGTTACCTCTGCGATGTCGCAGGAGCCTTCAAAACTAGAGCGTTCATTGTACTGAAGTGCAACCGGCATACAAATGGGAGAGACATTTGAAATGACCAACCACGAGAGTTACATAACAAAGACACGCGACGAATCAATTAAAATGAGAAAGTGAGCGAAAAAATGTTAAATTCGTCTATGAAATTAGTTCTTTTTATTTTAATGCTAATTCCTCTCTGCTTCATTAAGCATTACATTATAAAAAAAATGGTAACCATCTTAAGGGAATAATAGGATTCATAGGATAATCACAACTGTTAAAAACTCAAATACTTCTTATTATTTTATAATACTATAGAATATTTCTATTGTTACACATAAAGAAAAGAGATTTTTTTTAACGCTTTGATTTGTCAGTTCTATTTATTGTTTAAATAATAGATTAAAAGTATCGTAATGGTAAGAATTGTAAAAAAAAATATTTGCAGTTATAATCTATTTAAATTATGTCGTTCTACCAAACTGCCAAGAACTACCAAATATGCAGTAGGCCTAAGACACCAACGGATTCTTGAAGTCCACTTATGAACTGATCAAAGTACAACTATAATTAAAATTTATATATAATAAGACGGTCAAATTGCTTCGGAAAATAATTTCGACGAAAGAATTCTTCACTTTAAATAGTAATAACGTAACCGCTTGTCACCCAGTAACCTCGTACCAGGGTGGAATACATAAATATGTTTAGCCACAGGTAGTCACTGCATTTTAAATCGTATCACGTAAAGTAGGTTGCCCTGCTGCGTACCCTGGAGCTCGAGAAATTTGTTATTCAACGCGCGAAAGCTCCAAAGGGAGAGTAACGCGACCACCGCGGGAGGGATAGTAGCGCCTGCGGCAGCGGTGCCTACCTGCGCTGCGCCCGCGCACCTGCCGCAGCACCAGCCGCTCAGTCGATTATCGGCCGTCACTTGAGCACTACACGCCATGACTGCGCTCATTCAAATAAAATCGTCGCGAGTGTCGTAACGGAACGTTTTGTGTGAACATTACCATGGATGTGATATACTTGAGTTTCCTTTTCGCTCTGCTGCAAGGTTGGTGCTGAATAATTGTTTAACGTTTTGAGTAAAAGTAGGTGAGACGATCTCGCTCGCTACAGAAGATGTACCACTTTCGTATTGATCTTCTGTCGGTCCACCAACATTTCTGATGTTTTCACCTCATACATTTTAAGGTTTTCTTGTTATTGTTATCTCACGCTTACGAGACCTATAATTAAAAGCCTCTAAATAACTTAAAATTGCATTAAAACTAACGCAGTTATAGGGAAAACAAACGGTTGTCTGTTTACGATTTTATTACCCATTTCAGTGAGATAGGAAATGAATATTTGAAATAAGAAGGAAATTATGATATAAAATCAGAATAGAAAACTGGAATGATTGAACAACACAACTTAAAGCTTAATTTTTTACAATAAATAACCTAAATATATTTGAAACAGGATCTGGAGTACTGGGAAGCGATTCTGTAGGTCCCAGTTATTTGAATGTCCCAATGTCAGTTTATTTGAGTTCTATTTTCTACACAAAACGTGGTTAGTAGGTTTTGAAAGCTGACTTTATACTCTGAAATTTGTACAAATGTAATGTAATGTAATGTAAGTACTAGACACCAGATACTTTAAACATAAGACTGCACGTAGGTAAGTAGAAGACCGTGGGAGACGTGCGGGATGAGCTCCCCGTTTATGTTTATGTTCTCATAGATAACAAACAGCGGGCAGACGCAGGTCGTCCTGTTTATGCTGCCTATGTGATACGGTACGAATACTAGGAATATGTATGTAATTGAAAAGTCTTAAATTACAATACAATGTTTGCATTTCTTTTGATTACAATAAGTTAGTTCTCAGAATAGAGTCAGTTCGTTGTTTTTCTTTTTGCAATAAAATGTTTATACATATTTCGATTTCGTGTGAACGGTACTAAATTTCTCCTTGTTGCATGTCCTTTAATCAATGTTAGTTTAAATGTACAATTATTTATGTACTATTATATATATTGCGCTGTTTGTGGATATAAGTATAAATTGGGTTAACTGTAATATGTATACCATAATCACATTCTTTCTCGTTTTTGCTTAGCATTTCAATGGACCAAAATGTTTATAATTTAATGTAATTTGTACGTACATTTATTTCATTTGAACACCTCTATTATTTCTGTGAAGTATGTAAGTACCCTAAAAATATTATCCTTTAATTAGTTATTAACTGTGTTTCTTTATAACACACAACACTTGTATTAACGTCATTAGTGCAGCATAAAAATATTGTAATTTTTTTATTTTAACGAATATGGCTGCCCTTGAGGTGGTCTATTGACCGTAGACAAGGGTTCCAGAATTATCGAAACATTCAATTGTGAGTTCTACGAGTAACACTAAGAACTTGCAGATAAAAAGCAACGCCTTGGGATTCAGATGAATAGAATTTAGTTTTACTTAGAACTTAATAATTAGCATACAAATGTGTCCGCGTAGAAAGCGCCGGGCTCGGAAATTTGTAGGGTGTAGGTACTTTAACGCGCGTCTAATATGCGATATTACATAAAAACTGATTATTATAATATTGGATGAATTGCGTATTTATAAAGGTATTTACATTGAAATGTACTGATTATTTGAAAAAAAATAATTACATTTAATATGTGAGCAAACTAGTTTAAGATATGAATTCTTCAATAATTTTGAATTACTTTGATATTATTGATGCTTTACACGCTTGATTACGATATCTTGCCCGTACAAAATACACATCTACTCCATTTAGTTCGGTAGCAAGACACGTGTGAGACTTACGCCGCACTTCAAGTGTGGTCAATCTGCTCACTGCGGGTGTAGCGTCTAACAGTCAAAAATGAGAAGACCACATTTTTACGTCTCTATTAGAAAATTTAATGACAGTATCGAGAATTCAATTGTTCCTTTGTTTCCATTTTCAAAATTTATAAATTGAGTAGTGTAAATAATATTCGATAAAAAATGTATTTTTTTTTAAATTACAAATCATCGGTAAAGTTTTAAGTTAAGTTTTAAAGAGACTAATTATCTCCTGTTGGGTATGTACGAGGGTATGTACGAAAATATTTGTTCTTTAGAGCGCTCGCTGAATTCGTTATTACAAAAATAGTCGTAATATTGCTTCAACATAACCGTTTCGATAACAAAACAGCTGTCTCCCCCTTAGGTTTACCGGAAGTCTACAATTTCCTTTTCATCCATCGTGAGTCACCGAACCTACTCACGGCTACGTAATAAAGGTACTAAAAAAAACAATGGTTGCTTAAAGCTGACTTTTCTGTTCAGGTAAGTTATGTTTACACGACAACACTATCCGCGTTTATATAATGCTCTACGAGAACTTTTTATTAACTATCATGATAGACGAATAAAGCGACTCTGAAATCGCAACTTCAAATGTTACTATTACAGGCTTTCAAAATATTGTAAAATAATGAGCTTACATTTCCAGTAAAGCTAAAGTTCAGTTTATATACGACTATTCAGAGCCAAAGGGATTTAAATACAAAAAGTTAAATTTAACGATTCAGTGAAAGTTCCGCTTTGAGGTTGCATTCTGTCACGTAACTGGGGTTAACACTTGACACTTCTTGTCAGTGAACCGATAAAATTGTTTTCGTACTGTTTTATTTTCGAGCGCTGCCAACTGTCACTGATTCCTAAGTCTTTATACATACATATTCATACTATGATACCACTTGGAGGGATCATTATGAAAATAATATGGCACATTACCTTTTTATTTATTATAAAATGCCTGGTCTCTTTTGCGGTAGGCAGAGAGCACCGAGTCCCAAATACCTGTAACCATAAGTGGGTCTGATTTTCTTCTTCTACATTCATGGCACGTTACGTCACATTTCGCTTAAAAGCAAAGTAGTTATAACTAAATACAATTCTGAGAGTTCTTAGATAGGTATATTGAAGATGTAATCGAGCAGATAGCAATCATCTGATATCATATATATATATTATTGTGTCGAATAACTTTTAGATAGCATCGTTAGCACAAGAAAATGTTCAACGATAACCGTTAGCCGTAGAGACACGTATACCGGTTCCATCGTTAATAACGAATTTATCTCTTGACATAGAATGGCGGCACTTACATTATAGTTTCTGATAATCATCATCAGCTGTATCATCGCGTTACACATTTCTAGTTCATAGCATTGTTGTTGGTCCGACAATCCACAGCAATACCGTACTAAACCTTAATGTGCACTGTATATTTCAAAGCTCAAAATGGCACCTGTTCCGACAGCCTTAAATAAACTTATATAATATTCATATAAAAAGAAAGCAGTTATCATTTAAATACGTTTAAATAAACAAAATGTCCACCTACAAGTTTGAGTTTAACGCCGCCAAATGTAACCCCTGTAAAACCGAACTTCATTTTCATAACGTATTATTATTTATTATGTAGTTTTGGCTAATTAAATGTATTATTATTAATAATGTATATAGTTATGTATTTTTTTATAGGTTATAAAATGATACAGATGAAATTTTACTTTATTTCTTATAAGACATACATGGTCATTTAAAATGAGAAACTTAGAAGCTAAAACAAGTACATTATTGTCCAATGTGTGTTAGCGTGTATGTTTTACACTTTTGTTACTCTCTATGCTTATATTAACCTAATGAAGAGACGCGTATATTGAACACATATCAATATTTACATAATTATTAATTAGCTATGCAAAAATCTATACAATCAACCTATCCATACAAATGTATCCATTAGATAGCGTTAATCATTACTTTAACCGTTATAGGAGCATAGAATTATAATAGTAGGTACGTTTTATTACTTCATTAGCACCCAATTGGTCCTATATTACGAAATAGACAGCCAAAATACAGATTCAACAAGTAAGTACGAGGTATCAATGTCCATTATAACACGAAACGAATGCACGACCTTCTTATGTTAGTTCACTATTCACCTAATTGTGTATTCGTGATGATATCAATCGTAAATTGACCATATCTATATGTAACAATCAACTCGCGTTAATTTCTTAATACCTATCGTAAAGGCCGTTCACGCCGTTACTGATTTCTAAGGGAAGTTGCTTCAGTTTTGAATTTGGGTCACTGACAACATAGTAGTCTTATGAACGTTCAATTTTCATTTTCATAAACTAAATTCGAATAATTATGAACAAATAATTATTAGAACTTAGCAATTTTTTCATACATGACTATGAAAAAAGGTATGATGCGATATACCTATATATTTACATCGTATGTACGTATATGTATGTATTTATATGTATGTACCTATATGAGAATGATAAGAATTTTATTATCTATTTTGTAGAAATAAAAGACTTAGAAGATTGATATAATACACTAATTTATAAATTTCATTGTTACAGATTTAGTAAACGAAAATCTGTTTAGCCTTATTGTTAGACGTAAAAGTAAAATTATTCCAGGTGCGCTTGACCGCGGAGAAAGTGCCTCTTAATTTGCAGACTGACGCTAATTAAGAGAAGTTAGTTATTCAAGATCTTGTAATACTAGAACCTTTTTTTTATTTTCACCTAGACAATCGTATTTATCTAATTAAAGAACCAGTTAAATATCAGTTACAAGTCTTCAAAGTAAAAACTAACTTATTGCTCAGAATTAAAATCCGAATTATGATGCTTGGCATTCTAAAGGCGTACCTGTCGCGTGCCACAATTTCCATCGCCCAGTGGGTTGGTCGACGACCTGATTATGCGTAAGCTAACTGCGTATTGGACGTTGTAACGGTACAAGAATGTGGTCGAGCTGCCTAGCCTACATTGCTGTTATCGCTAGGTGTTTCTCAGATATAGAACACGAGATTTACATAAATTAAAATTTAAATCCGCAAAGATGTGACGATTTATCAATTCCGTTGCTAGTATATCAGCTTAACTGTAAAAATCTAATCCTTCTTGTCTCTATGACTATTACAACTTCTTGTCTCTATTTTTATAATTTTAATAATAATACTTATTCACATATGATTAACATCGAAAAAACGATAGGTCAATGTAATAAAACGATATACCTAGAATTGTTTTTCTTTCTTCAACTACAATATCATATAATCCGTGGAACTCTTGCTAAACTAATTATAAGATATAGGTACTATGCATTTTGAATATTGAATATCGCGTGCTGTTACTATGAAAGAAGACAACGTTAGAAAATCAAGACAACCCAGAGTTCTCGATAATGTCCTAGAAGGTGTGTGAATCTGCTAATTTACGTTTGATCAGCGTAGGTTATGGCCTTAAATATTCTTATTATGACAGTAAACAAATCAGCTAGAACAGAACAGTAAACGGGTTATATTATATATTATATTTCAATATTGTATACATAATTTAAATTAATTATCATAAATATTTAACATACCTATGCGTAATAAATATTATCATACTAATTATAATATCCTTGTATTGTACCTACAGGAATTACGAGTGAATCACACTCTAGATTCGACCGAAAGCATCCGGCGATAGCCGCGGAAAGGTATGAAAGGCACATTAGAGGAGTTTGATTGAATCAGCAATAGCGAAACTGACGCAACGTCGCCGGTGAGTCGACGTGATCCGTGAAAGCGCTTTCTCAGTGACGCAAAAACGTGTGCACCGCGCTTTAGAAGCTTAAGCGCCGCGATCGTAGAGCTGCCATTCGTCTAGCAAATGATAAATAATATAGGTCAAATTTAATGATATACATAAACTCGTCAATAAATGTTTAAGTGTCTTATTCTAAATTTCACCCGATTGGTAAGTAATTGAGAGCGATATACTTAAGATACTGGTGTCATGATTTATGTATGTGCACCGCTTACGGATCTCATTTACATGAATATAACTGACACAACTACAGAATAATCTATAACTAGATTAATTGAACTTTAATGAGAATAAATTTTCTTTCATCTATAAAACAATTAAGATTGTCGCTGAATGTTTAGTTCGTTTAATATGTATAGTGCTTATACCGTCTAAAATGTGTATGTGACCATACATGACATCAGTGACTGGCATAATGCAGAATGTTTTAGCGCACCATACCTGTTTCCTAGTTCTAGTTTTACTATGTAAATTATCCTACGACCGACTAAGTTACCGGTGTCAATGTTTAACTCGTCTGCCCGTCACACTCGTTAACACCATTGTATACAGAGGACGTATAACAGAAATTATTTGCTCTGATACACGCCTAAATTATGCAAATATTAATTAGAGACGTTTTCTTATTACTATTATTCCTCATATCATTATCAATAAATAATTCTTCACTCATAGATAATTTTTTAAATTGTTTACCAGCATTTCTCAGACATGTTTATGTAAAAAATAATAATAATATAATAGTTTAATGTTAACTAGTAGCTACTGCAGCGTAACCAGATTCCTTGATACTCGTACTTCATAAGTTTCGCGTTTGTAAACTTGTTACTATAATTCTTGCTATTACTAAGAATATATCCTAGGTTAGGTATAAACTGAAAAGGCGACCCACGTTCCTGAATTGGGTAGATCTGTATCACGTTTTTGAGATCCACGTGTTATGCTTTCAATGACCAAGATCCGGACGCGTTTTACTACATACCAATGTCGGAATCATTTTCGTTCAAGCGCCGTCTTCGAAGCCTTTTTTTCTTACCAGACTGAACAGACTGTCATTTATTACTGTCATTGTTTTTGGGATACACCCTTCCTTATTTAATGACGCTAAATTAAATAAGGAAAATGGGGATTCACCTGTTTCTGGGTAAATTAGAATATTATTCAACCTCCCTCACCAGCTATGGCTGCCATCGTAAGTAAGGCTATCGTCAGTAATAAACGAAACTTCGAGAAAAAACATAACCTAATTTTCATTTCATTTCTTATGAAGTCATACAAACGATGCAAACTCCTTATACGTATCTAGCTTATTCTCCTACCGCTTAATATAGGTATGCTTACATCTTTTATGTACCATTTATAAGAGAAACATTTTAAATTAGCATTTAAACGACATGATTCACTGAGCGAGTCTGTAATGTTTACCGATACTTAGAATTATAACTCCTCTCTTTGCCCCAGGGTAGAGAGTTGAGAGTTAGTGCTTTTTATAGAAAGCTATATAAGTAAAAGAAATCTTCAATTTTCTTTGTTAAACGGATGATTATAGATATTTATCAAAATACAAGTTTAATATGATTTAAATTAGAATGGATGGAGTTGTGATAGGCCTCAAAAGAATGGAAGTAGGTAAGGCAGCAGTTTCTGACAGATTAATTATCTATCGAAACGTTGAAGGCTTGAACGGGACAATTGATAATCAGTTATAATGTTTAATTTGTGTTGAAGGAGTGATCGGCTGGTGCTAATCCGTGATTGTAGCAGTGCACATGCAAAAATAACTAGAACAGAATTACAATAATTACTCAAGTGTCATTCTATAAATACCATTAAATTGTTTGCAAGAATATTGAATTCATTGTCGTATTTAATATTTATGAAGCTTAATACCAGCGCTTTTAAATAGTCCCAAAAAGATTTATAAAAAAAAGATTATCAGTAACCAAACTAAAGTAATCATAGATTAAACCATAGATTCATAAATCATAGATTAAACTAAAGGAACCATACGACTGTTGTTGGACTTTTACAGTCCGTATAACAAATAAACTTATCATTTCGTCATTTGATCTCTACTTGCCAATAAAATAAAATCGTAACGTTTTACACTTTACATGTTTATTGTTTATACATTTCTTATATGTACCTACATATATCTTATACTAATTCTTTATTTTGCATTGACCTTGACTTATAAGACATAAGTTTCTCTAATATCCCCAATACTAATAACAACACATGAGTAGATCTAGGCACTTTTCCTTTCCGCCGCTAGGTGAGTCGCCAAGCATACTTCACTATGAATATGAATTACTGATTGACCCGCCTCACGAACATTAAACATTGTTTCATTCAGCGACTGTTACATATCAGTGATTTCGAGTGCTGTTGTCTTGATGTCAAAGTAAAACTTTAGATCTATAGCGACTGTCGTTAGCTTTTTCATATTGAAAAATATTTTTCTTCTCACCATCGGACTTCTTTCAACTTAATTAGGAGAGCAAATAAATTTAACCGTCGAATTTGCGAAATGCAAATATATATACATATATGATTCAAATCGTCGACATTCAACCATCAGTATATTTAAACCATTTTATGAAAATTCTGTTCAATTGATGTACATTCTCAAATGTCAAAAGAAGAAGAATTAAAGGTTCTATGTCTAACTTATTTGGAAAGGAAAACAGCCTATACAATGCTAGTACACATAAATAAATACATTCTGTGTATTATAGTTTATTATATACTTTGCAGTTAGTTGTTATTATAGGCAGCCTCATACCTTAATGAGGATACACCTCGTCTCACACTAGGACCTGGCCGACAAACGTTAAATACAACCGCCCAACGTACAGTTACAAGTGATAAAGTTGGAGAATTGAAATCAGCGGCGGTAAAATTAAGTTTGCAAGCTACGTTCTCGTGGAATGAGGAGCGCACCATTGTCGAGGTCACCACGCTTTCTTAGCCTAAGTAATCGGCCCTCACTGTTTACCTCGAAACAAGCGGCTGCGACTAAGTGCAGTCATTATGACGCTATTTTGTGTCGATCTCGTATCATTTTCATCACCTTTTTATAAACAATCACTGTTTCAAAGCTCTGAAAACAATTGACTCGTTGAAGGGAGAACTAATACGTCTATATTAGACAGGGTGACGGTGATAATGATGACATACCAATAATGGCGATAATGATGACATGCTAATGGCGATAATGATGCCATACAAATAAATGCCCTTGTGTAAAAGTTATGTACTAAAATGTCGTGTTACGATGTCTCTTAAATGATCATTTGAGCCCAATCATCTCTTAAATACTCGCTTTTACATATAAAAAATTCGGAGCCCGGATTTTATACATGTTCAATAAAAAATATTTTTATATTAGTTTAATGAAAAACATTATAAAGCATTATACGATAGCCACCGTCCACTGCCGCGGTAAAAGGAGCTACTCAGATTTCATTACACAGAAAATACGGTTCTGTTGATTCGCCTGTTGGTGCACTTATCTTTGTGTGTGTGTATCTATAGCACCAGTAACACACATGCATTACTTTTTTGTTGTAAGGCATTAATATAAGCTTTGGTTGGAGTGGACCATCAAAGTGATTACAGATCTACCTAAGAATTTGTTATATCGCATGTGTTGTGTGTGGAGCTCCGAAACAGAACTTCTTCGCAAATATATAAGTACTATTAAATAAATTCATTTCAAGGAATACTTACGAAAGTATATGCTTTTCGAAAGTCCTGTATTTATGGTAAGAAATATTTAATACTTCCTGCGCAGTATAATGACCGCAGGCCCAAAATAGACAAGTGTATACGTGTGAATGCGTTCTTACATTTATAAGGTTGCTTAGTCACGCGTTCTTATACTGTTGTAACTTTCACTCGTTTCTGACCCTAGGTCAGTGGTCACTGTATGGAATAGTCATGATTTCATGACTTAACCGTACACTCATTGTAGTTCCCGCTGCGACTATTTGCACTGTCATCCATCATCAATGTTTTGTTTGTAATGAATGGAAAAAAAATGTTACGAAACCCACAAACGCACTTTTTGGAATATAATATGTACGTTTGAATTCGATAGTTGTATTGTTGATGATGATGATTGTTACAACTTGATAAATATAATCATTGTATTTCATTTTTTGCTTATGTACATACATATATGTATGTATGTGCGACAGAGTGACACCAAAGGAGAAGCTTTAACTCGATGTAATGAATCGTATAATAGGTATATCTGACATCATCATCAGCCTATCTCAGTCCACTACTGGACATAGGCCTCCCCCAATGAGCGCC
>DWME01004300.1:0-16578 GCA_018244795.1 Parelbella ahira ahira
ATGATTATGCATTTATCTATTTCTCATTGGAATGAATCAAATCAAATACAGATTTTTTTTATATTTGTTAATTATTAATATTAATTTCTTTGTGTAGTATATTCCCAATCTATCGAACAATCTCCAAAAGGTCCTAAATCGCTAAACGCAACAAGAAGAATATTAAGAGGCAAATCCATCGTCGATACGAGCCCCTATATGGTATGAAAACAATAAATATATTAATTTACGATTATTCATAAGCACATTAGACACTAATGATAATATTATTTGGCATTATTAGTTTTGAAATGGCTGATTACTAGGTAATACTTACACATTGCTACCCTAGTTTATTTTTAAAACAATTCTTTGAAACAAAATTCATGAAATTCCTTAATTAATAAACATCACTATCATATTAATATCAGCGTCTATCATTCCGTACCTGAATACAGACCTTTTCCAACGTATTATCATGTGACATTCCATACTTGGAGAGGCCTATGTCCAGCGGTGGGCGGGACTAGGCTGATGATGATAATGATGATGATTTCATAGTTGTCCCGCACGTGGCCAACATGGCGTTACTCTTAACCCTTCTTGTTCTGAGGGAAAACCTTTACCCAACCGTGGAACGTTAAAAGGGTTAAGGTGATGAGTATAATTGCATCCGTTTTCATATAAAAATAAAATCTATAAGAAAACATAATTGAGAATAAATTTAGGTACTTTTAATTATTTCACTCATGAGACAATCATAACAAAATTAGTCAGTATGCACTAAATTTGCCATTAATTGCATTGCCACAATTTAGTAATAAAACTCTCTTAATAACAATTTTCCATTGAAGTACGATTGATAACTCTTAATAACATATATTGACACAGCTTTATAGATAACAATGGATTTAGAAACTCGTATGAGTAAAAATTATTGTCTGACATTCTGTTGTGTTGTGTTCTTCTCCAGGTATATCTCAGGCCAGCTCTAAATGAGACGCAAATAAGGGACCCCAACTGGCTATGCGGGGGTGTGATCATAGACGACCAGTATATTCTAACTTCTGCAGCCTGCATTGAAGACGCTAAACACTTCTACGTGGTGTCTGGAACGCATAGGTAATTTTCTTTAAAATAAATATACATCTTGGAACATCTCCACACAGCGCCATCTCATTTCAAAGGAAGCATCAAGAGATATTTTTACACCCAGACTCAGATTAAATACTTGTGCTCGTCACACAAATATTTATTCTGAATAAGAAACGAATCTAAGGCTCCCCGCGCAACAGTCAGTTTTACTAACCACTGCACCAGCGGATCAGTCAATATTGGACTGACAGGACTCGTGTACAGTTCTCCCGGAGCGATACCAAAACAAAATCTACTTCCGGTATGAAGCAATGGTTACTGATTTGGTGGCGCATATTGTGCTTGCCGGTTGCACGTGTGTACTTGAGACTATCAGTCCTGAGAACAAGCAACGCGTGTCTTACGAACTTTGAATACGACAGATACTAACTGTAGCCGAAGTTAAGTAATATAGCTTTATTTCGATGCACAAATACAAATAGATTTTATTGCAGATTCATTACGCTTCCTTTAGTCCAACAGTTATCACGAATCAGACTGTAACAACACAACCACACGTGACTAATATACCTATTAGGGAAATACTCGAATATTGAGGAATATTCGTAACTGCCTCGTCAATCGAGCGGTTTCAAGCGCGACTACTGAACAAGAAGTCATGGGTTCGATGTCCGGGTCTATTGGGCTTTTCAATATTAAAAATTCCTAGGAGTCTGGATATGTGCTTTCGGATGTCCATTTCGTACTTTAATTAAATTGTTAATAAAAGTGTAAAAACTTGCATAATAAAAGTAATTAAATTTATTATTAATCCAGATGGATCCCGCCGAGCGCGAATGACGACTGCATCACAAACGGAGCAAAGAGAGCGATTTGGAAATGTGTACCAAAAAGTAGGTTCAGTTTTGTTAAGTGCGTAAGTAATAACGGGATAGTCACGAATATTTGTTGATTTTCCTTTGTTGGCTTTTAATAATACTGAGAAGTTCGTCGAGGATAAAACACAAGCGTATAAGTAGATGCTTATGTAGACAACTTCATTGTCCTATTAGAAAAGAAGCTGAAACTGGGACAAATTTAATCTTCAAATGAGGTGTCTAGTATCTGCTTGGGTGCCATACGATTATACATACGAGTATACATACATACATAGATGATTTGGTATTAATTTTGAGAATATTTAGATTTTTGGAATACGCTATGAGAGCCCGTCTTAAGTTCTGTATATGCTGTTGTGATGTAAACAATGTTTCTTAGAATAACATAAATCTTAAATTAGGAATATATGATGAAACTATTTGGATTTATGCGATTTTAAGGTTCATTGAGCATGTGAATTATTCACTAAATATTAATAAACTACCTTACCATTAAACGAAATTGTCTGAATGTTCAATTTTAAAGATTATGTATACGATGGCAATGTGTACAATAATATCCGTTGGATGAAGAACGACATCGCTGTCGTCAAAGTGGAAGACAACTTTAACTTCGAAAAGCGCGTCCGAGGCTGCGACTTCATCCCTAAGAAGATAGGGTTTAACAACCACAGTGCCGATTTGGAAAAGCCTGGTACTGTTGGTTCCATTGCCGGTTGGGGGTCCACTAACAACTTCGGAGATGTAAGTGTGACATTTATTCCTAGTCCTAGTCTTGTCCTACCTGCAACTTATATGTACTATCACTCTTTCAAATCGTTATGCGTTAGAAGTACAACTACAGTATGGAATACTAACCCAGCAATAGGACAATTCTAGAAATTGGCCATTTTTTATAGGAATATTTTAATAAAAATATCTGTAATGTCAAACAGAAATTCAACAGAGGTCAGTCACATGGTCTTTTACAAAAATAGTATCTTTTAGAAAAGTAGTATACATAATATTTCACATCATTATGGTCATGTAAAATACGTATGTGATCGACTATTTATTACTCAGTGTTGACTTGTTACCATTAGTTGTCTATGCGTAAAGTACACCTACCATCTACATATAATAGGATGTTCCAAAACATAATATCAGAGTATTTCCCGTCTCTTCAGGTATTCGAAAGAGCCACAGTGAATTCGCCCGAACTGCTAGAAACTGAGGTAATTCTCATATCAAAGAGGAACTGCAAGAAGCGTTGGCCGGAACGCTACCACTACATCATCGAAGACAGCATGATTTGCGCTAAAGATGGCGTAGACTCCGACACTATCAGTCAGATCTGTATGGTGAGTTTTTTTAACTGGCGTAGAAGAGGAATTATTTCAATTACTCGTATCATCCATTGTGCTTGAAATATGAATTGTTACTTGCCTTAATTAATTCTCATACATCTCGATATCACATCCTCATCTAGTAAAATAACAGTAAGTAATAACTATGAAAATTATTGTGTCGGCACCAGATAATTATGCTTCAAAGCTCCTGCCTCAAGCCTTATTTTCTGTATGTCGTCTCCGTCCAATAAACCTCAAGCTTATCGGATTGTCAATAGCAAATGACAGAGCATTCACAGTGATCGTTTTGTTATGAACCACGATGACATCCTTCACCTTCACCGCTTACAGTTC
Source organism: Parelbella ahira ahira (assembly GCA_018244795.1). NCBI lineage: Eukaryota > Metazoa > Arthropoda > Insecta > Lepidoptera > Hesperiidae > Parelbella > Parelbella ahira. The sequence goes on from DWME01004300.1 coordinate 3,635, forward strand.
TTCATAATTTTCTCTAAATTTTGTAAAGTTTGACAACCGTTACTAGAACAAGGTGGCAGACTGGGGTCTTAACCCTTATCATTCTCAGTAAATTATCATTTCATTGCATTCAATAAAATGAGAACAAAACTACAGGAGCAAGAAGTGAACTGCAAGGAACTGGTGTACTCAGACGAAATTGAAGACACAGCAGCATCTCGAAGATTCATCGTGAACCCTAATGAATTGGCGGTACACACAGCTGCTCATGTGAATCTGTCTAGGCGGACAGGTGGAAAGTCTTCCGGGGGATTTTGTGAGGTTAGTCTTTTGTTTGATAACATCGAATTGAAAGTAAGTCAAGAAGTAGCTGAAATTATTATAAAGGAAATTAACCCCACAATACAATTATGCAAATAATTAGACATGAGATTTTTATATGTTACTGAAGTCAATAATTACGAAATGAATCATTGTTATCGTACTTCAACTTTTTTACGCCACAGCATTAGGCTCTTCAACAACGCCATAAAAAGAGCTTTCCTTCAAGTTGAGCAACGCGTAGCAGTTCTTTGGGTGTTTCCATAAACGTCGATATTTCCATAGTCGTAAATTTCCATAAACGTCGATATTACTTACCAACAGAACTACAGAACTAGACCGAAATTTTCTTAAAGAAGTGGTTCCTTCCAGAACGACCACGGCGGTCCGCTGGTCGTGGGCCGAGGTCCAACTGCGACAGTTATTGGCATCATCTCCGCATGCCTTACGACCAACGTCACACAGAAATGTTACGGCCCCTTCCTGTACACCAGCGTGTGGAGGAACCGGCACCTGATTACGTGTGCCATCGAGAAGGAAAAAGAGTTCGTATTCTTGTTCTTTATATCATATAAAAGGATTTCCGGCGCACAAACCATCTGGTGAAACCTTAAAATATTGAATTGATGATGAATATGGTGATTTATTAATACTGATGAAGAAGACATCTCCAATATCTATTTATCAAGATATCACCAACGCTATATTACGTACATTGCCTTTATTAACTAAAATACCAAATTTTCCACGTTCTGCTGTATTTCAAATAAATATATATATTTTCTACGTGGAGAAATCTAAGGCACACTTTTGTCGCTCTTTTTGCGCTTAATTAATAGACGATAGCTAAATCACCAACCGAACCCTGAACCAGCCGTCAATGGTCAAATTTCTCCAAACTGTTTCAGAATGCTATGTAGACGGTACTTGAGGACCAAAGGCAACCAAGTGAGCGAAACGACCTTCGACTGGTCTGGTCATCCGGAGAGGTACGCTTTTTGATTGAACTATAAAGAATATACATATACACCATTTACACCAATAAAAATAAAAAAGCTTAACATTACTCCTGTATTTCCCGGAAAGGGGGAGGCGGTGTAGTGTAGTATTCTCCCACGATTCACTTATAACATTATACGTCCCACCAATTATATTGTACGTCATACTTCAATATTCTTACTGAAAGCAGCAAAAGTTGTTGATTTCATAATCGGCTTCGTATTAATAATTGTACGAGTACCTAAGGTTCCAGACGAAACTAACCCTTTCCCATCGAAACAATACATGTCCGACAGCTTTCTTAAATATTACGTTCTACAAGGAAGTTTGCAAGTATTTTTCAAGCACCAAAGTTACTAAAAATAGCACGTACATGTAAATTATAAACCAATTTTCTTAATAAAAATCATTTACAGACGAGAAAGAGCCAAAAATGAAGAATTTCAGCGATTCGAAACTGAAGTGCTGACAACCACCCCACAGCGTATATATAAAACACAAGGTCGCTCTAAGTATAGGGGATGAATACATGTAATAAATTATTTTTTAAAATATTCATGAGTTTGTTTTCTTCTTTTTCTTTCTCATAAAAAATATTATATCGCATCAGTACGTGTGTATAATGGTGAATTAACAGAAAAAGGTTGTTTTCTATTACGATATAATTTTGACTGCTTCGTTGGTCGAGTGGTTGCGAGCGCAACTGCCGATCGCGTGGTCCTGGGTTCAAATCCGTGTCGGTTACTAATGGATTTTTCTAATTTAGAATTTCTAGTAGTGACTCGCAGTCTGGATCTGTTAGTTAAGCGTACTAAAATGTCATATTAGCGTGAATGTACAAGCCGTTCGTAGGGATATGTTCTTTTCGAAGCTAGACATGAACGTGTTGCTACATTTAGGCCTTCAAACATACCTTTTAGATGGAAACACAGATAGTTTTAATACCAATGAGTAGATCATCTGTGCATTTCTTGAAGCGCTGTAGCTGCTACGCCGAGTCGGTCAGGTTCCCTCGGCAGTTGGCCTGCGTCATTGGAATGTATTCGATAATTAAAGTCAATACCACGAAATTGTCAACTTACTGCCGAGAAATGAAATTGTTCAAAATGCACGTTTCACTGAACAATAAATCATGAAGAATGTGTTGCTTACGTATACAAATCTGATATTGTTAAGCTTTTTGATTATATGCTACATTTTTGGTATGTATCACTGTTATAAATTTTTAATTTACATTCCAAATTTTGAAAATATGTAACTTGACGCAAAAATGTAAGTATTATACTTAAAATATAACTTAAAATATTTAAAATGATGATACATTACCTACATAATGATACATTTTAAAAAATATGTCACTATTTCAACTTATACTTTTTTTATTTATCCCTACTACCAGATCTTGTATTCTTTTTCTTTGTATATTTGTTCTTACAGTACATATAGTTAACTGTCCAATATTAATAAGATCCCATACGAAAGTTCCTCTGTAACATTCCACTAAAGAACTTAATGAAAAGCTGCATATAGGTAATACTAATATATTACAAATTTTTAGGAGTTCTATCAATTGAATCGGCCACTACAATACCGCCAGATGTGCGCGATATTATCACAGAAACCAATATGACTCATGTTCAAGATATGCTGAATAGTACCCGAAGAATTATCGCTGGTGAAAAAGTTATGAGCGACAGACCCTACATGGTAAATATCATCTACTGTTAAGTTTCACATCTAATAGCGTTATGTGTAGATTTGAATGATAAGATTTAATCAATTTACATTCATTAATTCACTGTTTACCTTCAGTTTACGGATTCATAGGCGACGCTCAAACGATCTTCTGATAGTAATAGACAGTTGGCAGAAATTAAACAAAATGATAATGGCGTAACGATAAGAGAGCAACCATTCACTAAAGTTTGTCACTCAAAATTGAACCTAGCCAATATTCCAGGTATATCTAAAGCTGCCATCAACTAGCAAAAAGTATAAAGAGTATCGAAATTGGCTCTGCGGAGGCGTGATTGTCCACGAGAATTTCATCGTCACTTCCGCCGCGTGTATCGAAGACGCAAAACATTTTTATGTCGTTTCCGGGACTTACAAGTACGTTTCTTAATAAGAACAGGTCATGATTTGTTGTAGCGTGCACACCGATATGCTTGAGAAACAGGTGAATGATCATTAATTGCTCTACCAAGATGCTCTAGAGAAACGAGAGAAAAGATTGAACCTAACTGCGTTGAGTGATATGGTCGCGCTAATACTTACATTCAGTTTTTTTAGTGATACTTGAACAGAACACTTCTTAAAATCTCTAGTAAATAGGCAATACCTCTGACTTTGCTAGTGTCTTTGTGCGGTGTACACGCTTTAACATGTGGCCAGTAACCAGTAATATTTATGTACTTAGATTAAATTGTCATATGGAAGAAAGCCAACCTTTTATCGTACTTGAGATAAATCTTAGCTTTTTATTTGAAATACTTTGTAAACCTAAAACATATTAAAAGATCATTTTTCTTAGATACGATCAGGAGTTTGACCGTTATAACAATCCTTGCATTAAATACGGTGCAAAGAAGGCAATATGGAAATGTATTCCAAGAAGTAAGTTTGTAGATTCTTTATGTTATAATGCTAACTATATTATTGCTTAATCACTATGCAGCCAAAAGAGAATAATTTTTTCCTTTTACTTTAGAACAAGTAATCTATAATACACCTCGTTGGTCGAGTGCTTGCAAGCGCGACTGCCGATCGGGAGGTCCTGGGTTCAAATCCCGGGTCGAGTGCTGTTAGATTTTTCTAATTTAGAATTTCTAGTAGTCACTCGGAGTCTGGATCAGTGCCCGGTGTATGGCAATAGGCTCTCCACCTATTCCATGGGACCTAAACGTAACTGGTGAAACGTGGGAGTGTATTACACTTCTCTGCCTACCCTTTCGGGGATTACAGGCGTGATGTTACGTAATCTATTACAATAATAATGGTTGGACATAAATCGTGGTGATTGTGTTATTTGATCAAGATATATTTTGTGTATTCTTTCTGCATGTATGTATGCTTTCTCCGCTCCGATGCGTTTAGTACTGTTATTAATTTAGTACGACACATTGTATCCGAAAACTATTATTCCAACGAAGAATTAACCAGTATTTCTTAAACAGATTACGAATTCGACGGTCACGAAAACGACAATATAAGGTGGATGAACAACGACATTGCTATCGTCAAGGTGGAAGACGAGTTTGATTTCAGCGCCCGTATCCGAGGTTGTGACTTTATCCCCCAGCCTATTAAATACAACAATCAAAGCAAAGCGCTGGAGAATCCAGGAAATGAAGTTACCATTGTTGGTTGGGGCAGCACCGAGAAATATAATGATGTATGTGTAGAATGACTAAACAACTTGTTTTGGACAATCTGTTTTTGAATATTGCCTCCGATTTTGTATCTGTATGTACATACTTAGGCAACAGCATCTCTTTTAAAAAAAATATCTTTTCGAATATTTTTCAATAACCCTTTTTTGAGGGCACAATCTATAGAAATTAGACTACTTTAGTAGAAAATGTTGACTAGATCTAGATTTGATTATTATACTGATGGATATTGATACTGATTATTATGATCCAATATATTCAAATTCGACTTGGCAAACGTAGCGTGGGACGCCCTCCGGCTGGGTGGAGTGACGATTTACGCAAAGTGGCTGGCAGTGGTTGGATGCGAAGAGCTGATGATCGAGCTCAGTGGCGTGCCATTGGAGAGGTCTATGTCCAGCAGTGGACGGAAGTAGGCTGATGATGATGATGATAATATTCAAATTCTTCCTTCGACTTTCAAGATTTTTGTTTGGTTTATCATGAGTTGTTTTATTGTAGTGGGTGAATCAGCGTTCAAAGTCTTTTTCACAAGATCTCCTTGAAGCAAACGTTCTTATTATGAATAAGAAAACGTGCAAGAGACGTTGGGGTGCCCGATACGCAAACGTTATCGACAATTATATGATTTGCACCAACGATAACATACCAGATCTAAGTATGTTATGTCGTGTGAGTATTAAGAATTTATAAAATGATGATATGCTCTGACATAGTTCTAAGGTCTCGTTAACGACTTTATTAGGCTAGATTTTGGCAGTCATTGAAAAGTGACGCTATAAATATGAAGTGATCCACATCGTACATCACATCACATCTGTCTCAGCACATATCCATTTATTTCCTGTAATCCTCACGCTAGACTTGCAGGTTGAGGATGGCAGAGCACAACTTCTCGCACCGCTTACGCTACTGCCCGTCGGTGGTCTAGGTATTTAGCTGAGTTGTTTTGCTTAGATTAACTGCGCTATATAATAAGGATGTAGTGGCTAAACTCTCGTTTGTTACGCAGTTGTATGCATCAAGTACAGGAGAGGTTGGCTTCTGTCCCTAAGATGGAGTTTGGAATCCTTTATACCTCCTTGTTTGCCAGAACTTAAACCCAAGACCCTGGTGCAGTAGGCTGATATCCAAACCACTAGGATATCAGTGATTTAAAGTAACAAATGTCTTATGTTTAATTTTACGACCAGTATTTTTATTACTGACATAAGAATTAAAAGTTATTAACAGGAAAAGTACGTAGACTGTACAGATGTCATGTACTCTGATGACGAGGAACAAAGTAGACGAGTTCTTCGTCCGACAGATCTCGTCCTCCATTCTGCCTACCACAATGCAACCGCGACCCGTCGTAGATTGAACAGCGGTGGGTTCTGTGAAGTACGTAGCTATGGTATATGTTTAAAAGATATTGATAAAATAATTTAACTGCACTATTTTCATTAAACTTGGAATTGTTGAAACACAAATCAGAAAACATTGCTTAAACAACGGACAAGTGTTTGAACTATACGTTGGCAATAGAATCGAAGGTTGAACAGAATATGAAGTATGTAATGAAGACAAAAATAAATCGCTCCTGAGTAGAATGAGACAGTAAGTTGTAAAGAACTACGTATAATAAAGATCATAAAACAACAAAACAGCTAGATATTATATCCGGATTATTATACTTTACAAACCAACATTACTATACCTCACAGGGCAGTCTCAGAGCAGGTGCGCAACGGCGACAATATTGCACTGATTTCTAAGGTCCTAGAAACAGTTAACTTAGAAACTCTGTGTCACTGTTTCTTCTAAAACCAACATTTAAGCAAGGTCGGGAAACATTTGTTCCAACTCTCTCTCGAAATTTCCATGGTTATGATCGTAGTATTTACCAACTTTCAGAATGATCACGGAGGTCCACTAGTATACGGTGAAGGTTACAACGCAATTGTAATAGGAATTATATCAGCTTGTCTCGTCAAGGAAAAAACCAATATATGCTACGGACCGTTTCTCTACACCAGTGTTTACAAGAACCGCATGCTCATCACATGTGCTATTTACAGGGATATTGCGTAAGATTTTGTATTGTATTTTATTACGTAGCCAATATATCTAGTATACCTAGCTAGGTGAAGTGACGATATACGCAAAGTGGCTTGGGGTGGTTGGATGCGAAGAGCTGAAAATCGAGCTATTGGAGAGGCCTATGTCCACCAGTGGACGGGAGTAGGCTGATGATGATGACGATGACGTACTCGATATACTAAGCATTCCTGCATCGAATCCTTGGTTTTTGTTCAGAACATTTTTATTGGCATTCTTTCAGAATCAAACAGTTTGTTAAAAGCAAATTTTATCTCCGTAAACATTTTGTGTTTGCACTATAAGTTACTAGAACACCGTTGATTAAATATTGCTCTCAGTCATTCGTAATAGATATAGATGTGGCACTCAAAAGTTAACCACTTTTAAATGTTCATTCGCTTTTAAGTTTTATTGATCAAAATTTTTTGTGAATCTAAATTTTAAACAGCATCAGATGAATTTGTATTATACCAAAATTAACCCTCGTTGGCTATGGAACATGATGTCCTGTTATTTTTCACACATATTATTGTTACTAATTTTACGTTTAATATAATGTATGTATCATAAAATATAACGATTTCAGAGGAGACTGCAACAAGTTGTTCAGAACCAGTGAAACACATACGGAAACTGATATAAGCTGGGCGGATCATCCTGACGGGTCCGTATTATTACTGACAAAGTGCTTAAAGTGATTGCAAAACGCTTTGACATCTATCTTATTTTTTATTCTAGCATTATGTTTTTTCTAACGAAAGTTACGGTTGCAGAGATAATCACCCGTCTACGCCTGCAAACCTCAAATAACTAGTTATATAAGATTAGTTAAAGATTATATTTTCTGATAAGAATATCTTACAGGTGACAATGCGTATGGACCGGAAAATGAAATTTATAAAGTATCGCAAACGAATTATCTATTTAGGTTTCTAAATTTTATTACATATATTATATAATTCCGTCAAAAATAATGAAGTGTGTGGAAACTAAATCTCAAATGTTAAATTTAAAATCACTATTGTAACAAAGCTAACCTAGCAAATGAATATCTGAATGTAAATAACTTGATTTTCTTCACATTTAGTCCTGCTAAAAATGAAATAAATGCAACACGGAGGAATGAAGAAGAAGAGAAGAGAAGAAACAAAACCAGTACAATAGAACTAAGAGCATCAGATAATATCAATGAACACAAAGGGATCGTCTTCAGATCATTTGATAATAAGAAACAGGAAGTTGGCATTAACTGAACTTTTTGTGATGTAACTTTTCAATTATTCTTATTAATGTAGCACTTCTATTAAAAAAGATAAATTATAAGTGAGCTTTCATTTTGTATGATTCGAATACCTGGATTAAGTTGGCGCTGTTTGTTATATTGCATGTCATATTTTATATAGAAACGACTATCTCAAATTTATTTTTACGAGCTCTACCAAAAAAAATTTTTTCGTGGAATATTATATTAGAAGATATCTGCAGGCTATTGCGAAGTCTTTGGCAATTAATTAAGAGCAGCAATTCAACGATCCATTACTATCACAATATATAACTACAACCGTTCAAAAGCAACATACTCTAAGACAATTATAAATAAATAGTTTACATGATGTTTTTAACATTTATATGTCTAAGCGATACTTTGGCACCAATATATCTGTAGGTATACTATAAATCTTCTACCTCGATCCTAAAACAAAGGCACAAACGAACAAACATATAAAGTAACCGGTTAGTACTGTGTTACACTACATAGTAGTGTGTAATGTATCAGTAATGCATACTAATAAAACGAGATAAGAGTACTCTATTGGTCATACCAATGATATTAACATCTTTGGACATCTCGATAAAGGGCTGTATTATCCCAAATCAAGCCTAAAGAGGTCTCGTGTTATGGTTAGCCAGAACGCTGATAAAATACATCCATATATACATATGAATATAACGTAACATCACGCCTGTAAGCCCCAAAGAAGTAGGCAGAGGAGGGTATTACAGTCCCATGTTTCACCAGCTGCGTTTACGTCCCACTAGGAATTAGATGGTAAACCTATTGTAAATCCAAGAATAATCCAAAATTCCCACAGTACCCGACCCGGGGATCAATCATTTCTTGGTTTTATCATTGGTTGGGATTACGCATTTAATTTGGAGAAAAATCTTCATCTGTAATTAAACAAATTCTATTTCAATGGCGTGTACAAACATATAAATGATTGTATGAAATCAATTTAAATCGAAAAATATTGCCGACGTCACCCCGGATATTACAAATTACAAGTTTGCAAGGCGTGTAATTAGAAAATTGTAATGTCATTTTCATTCATGTCCCTTATCTCCTTTTGATTTTTGTTTTTGAAGCATCGAGATGAAGGAATTTCTATATATTTCTGGATTGTTTATTTATTTTTCAAGTAATCAATCATTTTATACCTAAATGAGCGTATTAAATCAAAAGCGATAATACAATACATAAACATTAAACATTGTTCATAAATGAAGAAATAGAAACAATCATCATATTAATTTATTAGCCAACTACATTATTTAATTAGTTACAGGTGTTGAAGCCATCGAAGTTGCAACGCAATTGCCCGAAGAAGTAGATAAAATATTAAATAACTCACGAAGAATCATACATGGGGAAGAAGTGACAGCTGACAGACCATATATGGTAAATAGTTTACATAAACCAAATAAAAAGTAAATAAAATTTTTAGACGATGATCAGATTTCAAAATTCCAAGAAACGCAATCCGCTCGCAATATTTCATAACTCTAAACGACGATTTAATAAATAAGCTGTACAATGAGTTCTTCCTCAATCATTCACTCAAATATGTACATGAAATTGTTTTATATACTTAGGTGTATTTAAAATTGCCTCGCACTAACAAAAAGAAGCAGAGCTATCGAACTTGGCTGTGCGGAGGCGTGATCCTCCACGAAGATTACATCTTGACGTCTGCTGCCTGTATCGAGGACGCTGAGCATTTTTATGTTGTGTCTGGAACTTATAAGTATGACATCGAGATTTTTGAATTATTCTTGTCTTAAATTTTTATTATTTTCAAATTCACTCATTTGTTGTAATATAACGCCTATTTCACCTATTACCATATCACAATAACATACTGTACGATAAATTGGCGGATGCATGCTCCTATTCTAATGTTCAGAAAACTATATCATCATCTCTCGAAATTAGTAAATTGAAGTGGCAATGGACAGGCCACATCGCTCGAGTGACCGACAACTGATGGGGAAGAAAGGTCATCGATTGGCGACCACGTCTCGGTAAAAGGAGCGTAGATGACGACCTGACAACTATATAATTGCTGTTTATTATAATTTTATCGTAACCCTTTTACCTCCAATAAAAGTATTAATAATACATAGTTTTATATTCACTTTTTTTTTGTTATATTCGTGTGTTTTATTATGTACGATAAAATATAATAACACTTCGTTCTAGATACTCGGATGAGGATGACAGGTACAATAACCCATGTATCAAAAACGGCGCCAAAAAAGCTATTTGGAAATGTATACCGAAAAGTAAGTGAAATCGTAATAAATATCGAAATAATTTCGTTAAGTTGGTATTTTAACTTAATTATTGGAAATACCGTCTATAACTGTATACTTAGGGGTTCGATGACGTTTGTAGCTTTATGCACTTTTCCGCTGTCTGTCCACTTTTTCTGTAAGAGACATTGTCGTTTCACATAATAGACATTAATTTCTACACATCTAAAAGAAGATTGTCTTTTTTATGTTTCATAGAGCTCTCGCTAGATAGTGTTGGCATTTGTAATTTTAATTCGTGCAATCGACTTTATTTTGGTTGTACGAGGAGAATGCAGGATAAAAATCCGAGCACTAACCTTACATGACTCGTATGCCAGTGCATTTTGTTACCTATACAAAATCATAAAACAATTATAATTAATATCAGAACCAAGTGTAAAGGTTGTATCTTCATTGCTTAATATACCCAGCGATCGTTAACTCTAAAAATATATAGTTATATATGTAGGTTATATAAAATATATGGTTTTGTATACATGTTTCAGATTATGTCTTTGACGGTCACGAAAACGATAACATCAGGTGGATGAACAACGACATCGCTATAGTCAAGATCGAGGATGGCTTTGATTTTAATCGAAGGATCAGGGGTTGCGACTTTATCCCCAAACCGGTTTGCTATAACAACCAGAGCCAGAGCTTAGAGAACCCGGGCAACATTGTCACTATTGCTGGCTGGGGGACCACCGAAAGATACAATGACGTGAGTTACTGTATACCCATTTGCAAAAATAATGACAACGTGCAATCGGAGTTTTGAATGGAAAGCGTGAAAGTACTTAGTTCCATAGAACGGTACCTTCGCTATGGTGTTTAAACATTTTCATATTCTTTAGCTGGATAATCTCCCTTAACCTGGAAGCCCGACGTTTATTCCATAAGAGAGTATCGTTGTCGTTGGGGTTTAAATATATAAGGACCTATAAGACAAGATTAAATCAATATGTACTTTAAATAATAACAGCAGCTCGTGATATTTTTTTACTAAAAGTAAACTCGTTACTAACATGTCCTGCAGTTAAGTATCCACTTGACAGACAGCTAGTAATCTATAACTGCGTAGGACTCGTAAAATTTGGAGAATTTTACTACACAATATCTATATCTTATTGTCTCTAAAACCTTTCCACAGTGGATAAATAGAAGGAGAGATAATCAGCAAACGCTACTAGAAGCTCACGTGGAAATTATACCGAAGACTAGATGCAAGCGTCGTTGGGGTGCTCGATACCATAATATCATCGATAACTACATGATATGTACCAAAGATATCGGACAGACCATGTCTGAGATATGTAACGTACGTACTAAACAATATTAATAAGCACGTCACTGCACAATCGATATTCCAAGCTGATGAAAACGACGTCACGTCTGGTGCGGAACTTTCAGCAGTTCTTGCGGGTAGAAAAACAATTGGTGATGGGTGATAACTTATACCATTTACTTTGTGCTGGCTTCTTATATTAGAGAATAAGTTTAGATGAACATATCTATATACTGTTATGGGTGGTCTTAAACAATGTCGTTTTAAGAATGTTAATGTGCCATCTAACAATGCACAAACTCTTATGATTTTATACAGTACTTATTTCCATCCATTTGTTTAAAGGAGAAGTACGTTGATTGCACTGATATCCAGTATTCCGATGAGGAGGAATCAAGGAGAGATAATCCAGTTCATAGAACAGAGAAAGTGCCCACTAATCTTGTAATGCATTCCGCTTATCATAATAAGACAAGTGCCAATGAAACTTTGCTAACTGGTAGAAGGTATGCGTCGCAAGCTGATGGAGGATTTTGTGAGGTAAAATATAAAAACGTACTAATAATAATTTAACCCGCAAAAATTTAATGTTAAAAATAAGGCTTAAATTCTCATTGCTCATTACAGATGCCTTCTGTATCGCCGAAAGTCAATATAAAATTGCTACGATGACCGTACCCCTGCTGGGTCTTAACTTAAACCATCGTTATACACTATTCTAGCACAATTGACACATTTTAATTCAAATTTTGTTTACACAGAATGATCACGGAGGTCCTTTGATCTACGGCGAGGGAGTCAACTCCATAGTGATCGGTGTCATATCAGCCTGTCTCGTGAAAGAACGAACCAACAAATGCTATGGACCTTTTCTGTACACCAGTTTATATAAGAACAGACAGTTTATATCTTGTGCCATTTTTAAGGATATCGAGTGAGAACATGATTTTATACTAATTAATTATTGATTTGGCGAAGTCAATTACCCCCAGATATTTAAATAGTATTATAAGTTCAACATAAAACCAAATTAAATTTGTTTGCAGGCCAAAATGTAGAAGACAATTTAGATCGGGAGTTACACATGTGGAGAAAGTACTGTCTTGGAAAGATCATCCGGACGGGTAAATTAAACGTGCTTAAATACGAGTACATGGTTGCAAGTGCGACTACCGATCGACACGTCCTGGGTTCAAATCCCGGGTCGGATACTATTCGAATTTTCTAATTTAGAATTTCTAGTAGTGACTCAGAGTCTGGATCTGTGCCCGGTGTATGGCAATAGCTTACCATCTATTCCATGGGAC
>DWME01004301.1:0-16578 GCA_018244795.1 Parelbella ahira ahira
ACACGTGTGCAAAATTTCAAATTGATCAGATTTCTAGAAACCGGTGAAAATTGAGCTCAAAGATTCCGTTACATACAACCGAAGCTAATATAAAGCGTGTAAAAACTAAAATGGACGGCGATTTGACAATTAAAAATTAGCAGTGGTTTACTAACGATAGAAAATTCTATTATTATTTAACTTAACATACTTCAGTTCAAACTTATGACATTTACAGAACGAACTCTTATATATGTAGTGACGATATATGTAGTGACGATATATGTAGTGACGATATATGTAGTGACGATATATGTAGTAATGATATATGTAGTATGATGTAATTAGTATAGTAAGGCACGTTAGCTAAGTAACACGTATTAGCAACGTTCATTCTAGTATGTTTGTTTTGTATGGAATTTGTGTGGAAGACCAGTAATTAGCAAGTTATCTTTTATTGCCGTTTATAGAGACGGTTCTAAAGAATGACGAAACCTCTGTTAATGTACAATGAGCACAGTAGATAATATGCTAAAACGTCCTAATGGAGACTATTATTCATATCATGCTCAAAACAGTACATATAAATTTGCCAAAAGATATGCTGGAAATATAACAATGTATGCTTGTGTATGTGTGTGCATATGTGTGTGTGTGTGTGTGTGGGTGTGTGTATGTGTATAGTTTACACCTTTATTACCTCCGTTTGTATATATCTGCGCTAACGTTGACTGGGAGAACAAGCTTGTAACATTAAATCAGCTTATTTGTTTCTTTACTTTGCAAGTTACAAATAATGAATGAAGGAATGAATGAATGAATAATTAAAACTAAGTATTGGTAATGTTATATACACATAAATAAGGTACAAGGGTGTGCTTTTCAGAAAATGTTTCATTTTATTTTATCTTCTGGTTACTAGTCATAAATATGTATGTATAGCATATATCGTCCAGTTAGTAACAGACAGAGCTTGCGATTGTCAAGAATATGATTAAAATTGAAACGGGAATGTAATCACAGAGAGATACAGTGTATCAAGACATAATAAATTAACATTTATTTCAGTGAAAACCTAGTTTGACGATATCTGAAGGCGAATTGCTAATCATATATAATAAAAAATTATATACGGAATACATATGTATATAATAAGAAAAATATAAATTTCCCGTAAAATCCTTTTCAAAATCTACGCGAATGGTAAAAACCTTGAAATACAAATACATCCTAATTGTGATGACCCAAAAGAGTTTTTCTGTGTACAAGTCATGTGGAAGCCATTAATTCAAGGTATCCTGCAGTTAAAAAAAGGAACATCGCTTTTTTTCCATTCTTAATGTAACCGACATTATGTTTTTATTTCTTAAGACTTGGACAATCGTCGTTCTCGATGAACTTACGACATATAGGTATACGCGAGATTAAACATTTACATGTATATAAAACACCGATGTATATACATATATAAAAACATGTAGAGCCGCGAACAATATTAGTTTTATCATCTATATATTTCTGATCATCTATTATTTTTAAATGTACATAAAATGTGCGTGTTTATTTATGTATATAATTAATCGTTACCAGCTATCACGTTTGCATGAATACTTGTATACCTACTCCCTGTAGGTAATAATAATAATTGCATTGAATATATACAACCATACTCATTAATACATATATCCTTTTTTTTGCTGGAATGAGTCAATGTCACTTTCTGACTAATAAATTATTTGCATGCAAAAACGACGAGAATCCTTTAATTTATTGCTGCTTAAAAGTAGGCCAAACCGACAAACAAAAATTCATATATATTTTATTAATAAATAGACATGGTTAAATTATTTGCTTATTACGCGCAGCCGGATCTCACGATATCGTAATCTTCCAATAGTTGAAACACAAGATTCAAAATATTTATTAATATAAAGTTCAGCAGTAATCGTGAATTTAGTGTCAAAGCAAATAAGCAACAACGTCAGCACAAGTCGCTATTAAAACTATGGTTTCGTATATTAAACGTGAATCAACACTGGCCATGTATTGATTCGTGGATAATTAATCTGAAGTTGCTTGCCTCGTTGGTCGAGCGGTTGCAAGTGCGACTGCTCATCGGGACGTCCTGGTTTCAAATCCCTGGTCGGGTGTTATTAGATTTTGTAATTTAGAATTTCTAGCAGTCACTCGGAGTCTGGAATTGTGCCCGGTGTATGGCAATAGGCACACCACCTATTCCATGGGAGTTAAACGTAACTGGTGAAACGTGGGAGTGTACTACACTCCTCTGCTTACCCCTACGGGGATTGTGGGCGTGATGATACGTTTTTTTAAACAGATCTACAACTATTAGTCTGGTTTCCCAGCATTTGTCCCAAATGTGGCGCCTTGTGAGATGCCGGTATGCTGGGTACATAGGTTGGAAGGTAATTTCCTGTGTAATTTGTAATATGTGGTCGTGAATCAAACGGTTCAGCGATCAGTGTCAGCTTCTCTATAAACGGAGCTACATGTATATGTTCGTGTGAAGGTCGGAGCACGGCAGCAGATTGGTGCCATAATGAGCCCTGTCTGTTAGTAATAACATCACCATGGGGAATTAAACCAGTGCGTTATTGTTCTGGGACGAGTTTTACTGCTCTTTGTCTACGTTTCACCATTACATAACCTGACCGCTTGTAAAAATAAACATTGTGCTTTTATTTCCTTCTAAGCGAAGGCTTTATTCACTAAAGCTGAAAAGTACCTGTAAGAAGTAGCCGTAGAATAATTGAATTTATTTAGGGCAAAGGAAATAATTGCAATCTGCCGTTATATCGATGCTTTTACAGTTTAACTTCGTTATAGTGCCTTTACTTCGCTCTCGTTATTGAAGGAAACCTATATTTTATTTCCTCATGCTATAACCTCGCTGAGTTCTACGACAAAGCCTCTAAAGTGATTTTTATCAACAATATCATGATTGGGCACTCCGGTTTGGACAATGTCCTAATCCCCTTACTTTAGACACTTTAGCTTTTATGAAATAACTGTTAATTGCTTAATTAGGTAAGTTATTGTAGCAGTCACGTTAATTCCAAATTATTAATTTATAACGAATTTATATATCAGTAAAACATGTGAGCACGGTCAGGGCATCCGACTGATTGTTGGACGCTGACAAGCACAATGACCGCTGTCGAAATTATTATAACAAGTCGTCTTACATCAGCTAGCCATTCACTGAGTAACATGGCATTGCCATACAATATGCATCGTGCAATATCAAAGCCATTATTTCGAACAATACAGATGATATCATTTGGATGTAATTAGAGAGCCGCAAGCAAATGTAATGTGCATAAATTGATCGGCACTAAAATTTGGCGCTTCATATGTGTCACGGTCGTTATTTGAATGTGTGGATGGGTCTTGAATTTTAATTAAATAGTCGCGGAAGGCATTGACAAAATGTATTTTACATAACGAACAAGGCCACTTATGTATAAAATATATTCTTTTAATTTAGCTAATTTATATTATATTTTGGACTACTTTATATATAAGCATGTTCCAATATCATCAAAAACCAAAGGACGTAAAAATCCTAATAACTGAATTTAATTATGTTGCTGCGAAAATATGTAAACAACGCCATCTAGTTTCTACATACGAAAACTTTAATTGACAGGCTGCGCACTCGTTTTTCTAAACGTATGCGCATTCTGTTGTGTGTCACAAAAGAGTGCGCGCGCACAGGTTCAGAAAAACGAAACCGCGGCTGAACTAAATAAAAAACAAAACGTAACGTAACATCACGCCTGTAATAATCGAACGGATAGGCAGAGAAGTGTAGTACACGTTCAAGTTTTACCAGCTACGATACGTCCCATGAATTAGGTGGTGAGCCTATTGCCATACACCGGGCACAGATCCAGACTCTTAATAATTAGAAAAATCCTATTGTACCCGACCCGAGATTTGAACACTGGACCTCTCTATCAGCAGTCGCGCTTGCTACCATTGGATATATGATATATAATAATAGGAAGCAATGCATACTTATTCTGCGCTTGCATATATGTAATATTACTTATTCACAAAACCCTGTCTTTGAACAGAGACCTATTGTTTCTAAGTGAGGATAGATTTTCAGTCTGCATAAATGTATATGATACAAATTAAGATCGCAGGAACTACTTCAGTAATGGTACTATTACTTCTTTAATTCATATACCAGCATCAAGATACCTTAAAATAATAAAAAAATACCTTATAGCAATAGGTCTTTTAAAAAATATATTACAAATATATTCCATTGAATAACATGTTGAAACACGTTATTGTGTCTCATAACGACATCGATAGCAGATGTGTGATCGAGTTGTGAAATCGTTTAATTTGAATCATTATTTAAAGACATACTTTGAGAATTCCACTTAATAACCGAACAGTTCTTGCCAGGTTATTATATTAATGGCAAAGCAGTCATTGTTATGTATATATTGCCTCATTCTTTTGGAATGTATCGTTAGTGACAAATGGATATAAATATTATAAATACCATGGATATAAATATTATAACCTTGAAAACCAAAGTACTCAATGAGTGCGTCCTATCTGTTATGACATACGGAGCCCCGACGTGGACACTCACGGTGCGACTGGTTCACCAATTTAAGGTCGCTCAACGAGCTATGGAGAGGTCTATGCATTTCGTCTCTCTGAGGGATCGAATCCTAAACGAGGTGATTCGTCAGAGAACTAAAGTTATCGATATAGCCCAAAGAATTAGCAACCTGAAGTAGCAGTGGGCTGGACACATCTCTTGAAGAACCGATAGCCGCTGAAGCAGACGTGTTCTGGAGTGGAGACCGCGATTTGACAAACGTAGCGTAGGACGCCTCTAGCTAGGTGGAGTTACGATATACGCAAAGTGGCTGACAGTGGTGAGATGCGAAGAGCAGAAGATTGAGCTCAGTGGAGTGCCATTGGCGAGGCCTATATCCAGCAGTGGACGATGACAGACTGATAGTGTGTGTGTGTGTGTGTGTGTGTGTAAATTTAAAATTATCTTAACAATCTTTGCACATTAAAAATCAATCAGCGCAACCGCAAACGCTAATTCGATTTTATTTTACACGGCTAGCGTGAAAATCCTTCATGTTTTGTAATAAGTTATTTTGTATTTACTATAACAGAAATATTCGTACTCATTCGCGACTTGGTTGCTGGCGTCACATAAGACGCTTGTGGAACATTTTGGAAATACTTTGTAGCTATCTATAACTATGGTTTTTGCTCGACATTCCCACAGCCTACGTACGTTAGAAGCAACGTCACAGCCCGTGTGAGAAATTAAATTTCATATGTTCTGGAACATCATACAATATTATCAATATCTACAAATTCAATTTTTTAATGATTATACCATAGGACCTGGTGCTACAGAATCTCCGGTTTGTAAATTAATAATCTTGGTAGGCAGAGGCATACCTACCTCGTATATGGTTATAGAGAATTTATTATTGTTTTTTGTATATTGAAAAAAAAAACATTACAAAACAAATATATAAAACTGAGGTTGGTAAACGTAAAATAACAAATTCTGCTATTTTCCTTATACCGGAAGAGGTAAAAAAGACAATGAGTTGGCTTTCCGCATATGGGGAACGTTTTAATTCTTTGAATATATTATTTGCTAAATCACAGCGCCTTTGAAATGCGTCAGAGCAATGACTCAAATGAAAGGTTAATCTGAAGAAGCTCCTACCTATCCTCTAATATGATGCTTAGATGTAGTCTTCGTCTCATATATTATATCTAGACGGTATTTTCTGTTAACACACTAGATTTCCCTCGATTACTTGTCGAAACTCATGATTAAACCTACTTTACAGCTAACGTTACCCGCTATTGACAGAAAATAAAATAAAATGTTATCTAATGTTTATGTTGAATAATGTTTTATGAAAAAAAAACATAATTTTTTAAATCGACAACTGCCTTTATGTATTGTCATTTTACAAAGAAACCGATATGTACGTATTTTGAACAACATTATATTATTTATTAATTTAATAATGATACTGGGCGAAATTTAACAAATTTAAGCTACTTATATGTAGTTAAAATGTGATCAACAAAATATAAACGAATATATTTTTTTATTTAGCATTGATTAAACTCTGTACTGTGGTTTAAGTCGATTTGTTTATTCGGGATAGTCCGACTAGTTGCGTACCTACCCGAGTTTGAACTTATGAAGACGAGTCTGACTGCGGAGAGACAGATGCGTGATGTTACGTTTATTCACATATAACTGTATTATAAATAAGTACATACGAATAAGTAATATCAAAATAAAGTGCATATCAAATATTGTAATATATATTTTAATACAATTATCACCATAACGCGAACGCAAACAGAACGATAAATGTTCAAGCGTAGCAATATAATTATGTATGTATAGTTGTCGACTCGAAATATACGAATTACGATCGTTATAAAAAGGGTTGACTTCTTATTGTATAATCGGAGTGCAATCAAATTGATCTTTAAAGATCAAGATTTTGTAAAGGATTATCAAAGATAGAGGTTTTCTAATTTTCACAAACCCGTTTTTCTAAATTCCTCCAACCATTCTGTACGAGTATTCTTAGTTGAAAACAAACATTATATTTATTGTAAGATTAATGTATATTTCTTTTTATTTCAGATGGCGAAGGTTATTTTTATAATTTCCGCACTAATCACGCTGCACGCATGCGTCGAGGCTTTCCCATACGATGCTGTCGAAACTACGAGACCCAAAACCGAGGCAAATATTCAACTTGAACAAGGTAGTCCAACGCTGGACGGTAACCAACATAGTATACCAGAGGCACCCGAGGAGATCGACGACAAAAGTTCCCAAGGACAACGGCGTAAAAGGTTCTACAATTATTTCAGCTTTGGCTTCTCTCCTTACGATTCATTCAACCCTCTGCTCTTCAATAGTGACCAATCGACACAGACTGGCGCAAGTGGCGGAGAAGATCCCCTGTCTCAAATACTCAAACGTGTGCAGGACATATTAACATACACCAAACAGCGCGTGCTCAATCCACCGTCCGCCCTAAACTATCCATCACCAATATACGTCCCGGTGTTATATGTTCCACAAAGTGGTTGTGGTTGCACTTCCGGTAACAAAGAGACACCTAGTGACGACAGTGAACCTACATATCCCACGACTAACAAACCACAAACGTCACCCCCCACAAATGATGAAGTACTTGTAACTCAATCTCCTAATGATGACACTAATACATCCATGCCGGATTTCCCCACCAGGCTTTCAGAGGGCATGGCTAATTACGACGATGAAAATGACGGCGCAAGACCTATTTCGTTTGAGCCCATAAAACCAAATACACCTTTAAGCAGACCCCCACCTGCTGTAGACCATGGAAGCGTCCAAGCTGAGACAAGTATTGCGGAAATAGAAGCTGCACGTGCTACTACAGAAGCTCCTCAAGTCAACGGTCTACCTGCGCAGCTCGACGTGTCCACCAACCCGATACCAACGCTGTGCGATGGAGCGGTGCTGAGCTGTTGTCACCAACCTGAAGTGACCATCGCTTGCTTTGTGAAGAGCGGCTGTAATGATCTGTCGCCATATAAAGAGCCGTGTGGCGCAGACGTTATTCTGCGAGCGATAGAAAAATATCAGTACTATTACGCCAATCGGCGAGGATGAAAACTGAAATCAGTTGTTATGCAAATAATTAAGTTAAAATCTTGTTTTTGGATCACTTTCGTAGATTGTAATGCGGTGCCAAAAGTTCATTTGTCTGTATCTACAAATAGAAAGTATGTAGGTTCGCATTGGAATAAATTGAAACATTGAAATGAGCCGTTAAATTCCATACTGCATTGTTTTTTTTTCAAGTCACATAATTTGTATTGTGCGAAGACGATGTTACGAGTAGAACGTAATGGTATTTATAGTAGCAAATTTAAACTTTAAGATATTTACTCAAAATTTTAATTAGTACGTCACTTTTGGAGTGTTTCTACATGTTTATCTAACAGAAGCTATGTACAGAACTAGTATTATGTGTAGTCTCTCGTACGCTTAGCGGCACACGTCTCGAGCAATCAAAATTTTACTACGACGAATTTTATAACCGCCGATCGTATAAACGAAACAAGTAGCATTTATATACTAAATACTATTTTTAAATAAAATTTGACAAAACTGTAAAAAAAGTTTATTTTGTAAGAGGCAAAATATCGGGTGCGGAGCGAATAATTAGTTATACTCCAACAAAATGTTTGTATCTGGCTTCGGTAATAAAATTGATATTATCGTAGACGCCTATTGGCGATGAGTATCGACTGCTAACTACAGTATTTACTGCGCCCGTAATTTCATATGTGCAAACATGTACAATTTGATACTGAAAATTAAATAAAATTGCAGCATTTCTATGGGAATTATATATTTAGTTTAATAACATAATCATGAAATTTAAATTGGTGCGGTAGATATATTCGCCATACGTTTTATATTTATCAATCACTTTTAAGTCGACGTACGCTAAAGTCAATTACGTATCCTATTATAAAACTTATATTAATATCGAAATAATTACCAACGTATAATGCTAGGTTATTAAAGTTATATATAGCTAAGTTATTCAATATTATATATGTATCTAGTTAAATAAAATGATGATGACGTAAAACTGACTAACGTGGAACATACTAAATCAAACGCTTTATAAGTATTAAATTTTATAAACGTATACTAGAATCGATAGTCTATCATGATATTGTAGATAGAATGATAGAGATCATGATACCGGGTATGACGATTTTTGAAAACATACTCAGATTTGATCGAATCTTCTACTCGTCATTTCTTCATTTTTCTTACACTTTCTGAATGTAACGTGTACCATATTCAAATGAAAAACAACATTCGGTTTTCATCTCCCTATAGATGTCAGATTGATTACGCTCCTACTAGATTACTGACTTACTCAAAATGATTCTAAACAGTTAAGATTATTAAGTGTTGACAATGTTTAGAAGAAACTTAGCTTCGATTAAAACTAAAGTTTATTTGATTCCTAATGTTGTTTTATCGAGGGTAGACAGAAAATACTCAAGTCGTTGCGGACTGCTTATACCAAAAATCGACTGTTCGTTTTTATTCTATAACCTTGAAGGGTTCATTGACCTTGATTTTTTCTTTTTATATATATATACATACATAAACTTGTTTGGTCGTGTAAATACTATTTATAAAATACAGTTAATAAAAATGCTGCATATCGTGTATTATTATTATTAGCTCGTGTCTTTCCTTCTTCTTCTTTCTTTCTTTTCTTTTTTCCTTTTTATGAGAAATTTTAAGTCTAGTTTCTATACTCGTTCGATACTTTATTCGAGCGTATGCAGAGATGATCAATTGTTTATAGAATGAATAATCAGAATAATTGACAATATGTAACATGTATAAGTACAGTATTAATACGTATCAAGAAATATTTAAAATGACATAAAGAATACTATTGAATAATAAAGAACATATGCAATCATGGAAAATTAAAATATAATGACGAGACTTTTATAACCTTTTGGCTTAACATAAAACCACTCCGGTGAGTACAGTACACTCCCACGTTTCATCAGTTACATGATACGTCCCACCATGAAATAGGGGTGAACCTATCGGTATACAAGGGATGGAAATATTAGGTTAGAAAACTCAACAATATTCTGCATGATCCAGGGGTCTTAATCAGGAGCTGCTGATAACCAGTCGCGCTTGCAACCACTCGATAAACAATGGCAGACAGTTTAACGCTTGCAAGCGCGACTGCCGATCATAAGGTCCTGGGTTCTAATTCCGGGTCGGATACTATTGGATATTTCTGATTTAAAACTTCTAATAGTGACTCGGACTCTAGATGGCAATCTATACACCGGGCATAGATCCAGAGTCTGAGGGGGTAGGCAATGGAGTGTAGTACAGTCCCAGGTGTCGCTAGTTACGATCACGAATTAAAATGGAATAGATGGTGAGCCTATCGCCATACATCTGGCATAGATCCAGACTTTGAGCCACTAAAATAAATTTCTACTAGAAAATCTATACTAGAAAAATCCAATGGTATCCTACTGGGGAATCGAACCCAGGATCTCTCGATCAGTAGTCGTGCTTGAAGTAATTCGAGGCAGTTGTTAATAAAATAATATATAAAGCTTATCCATACATAAGTGTCCACAGACATACCTAACTTTATTATGGCACATCGAGCGACGGCTAAAGATAACATGGGTATTCCCATTTCCTTGCAATGTTTGAAACGGTTATTTTTATATAACCGTTTGAGCTTTTTATCTAATCAGCAAAGCGGATTATGTACTTTTTTGACATTACGTACAAAATAAATCATTATTTGTAATAAACGGATAATAAAGTACGATTGTTAACAAATACGAACACGTTTACTTTCATAAATGCAAAACCTTACCATTTATTATTACCCGTTAACAATCTGTCGAAATCTTTATCATAGATGTATATAAAGCAATGACTCACGTTGTAACACTTTAATTCCATATTCTCAATCTCTTTTCACCATGAAGTGGTAGTCAGAATTCATACTCTAGTAAGTAATGCAAATAAAAGGAACCAGGACTAACAGATTGCTTTTACGATGCTCGGCAGCACCTATTCCCGGTTCAACATGCACATATGGGGTGGTTTCTTCAAGCTTCTAACCTAACCTAAGTACCTAAATGCCAATCAATTTAAAAGTGATAATCTACTGGTGTCTAAGTTATGGTGTATCTTTGGCTATCTTTGGCTCTTAACAACATCTACGATATACATATTTCATCGGACAACTAGCGTGATGTGAGATTTCGTCATAAAAATATATGCCAAGTTCCTACACTGGCACTGGGACATTATTGAGTACACAATAGACGCATTTAAAGTCCCATGTGAAACAATTGTATCTAAAGTTTTCCAATTTACAATAATTGTTAAAGTACCGAGGAAAATAGTTGCTGATGAAACCAACAGCATTGTGTGTGGTTATGTCATTGTGACTTACTCATCCATGGTGCTACTTGCATCCAGCCTCACTTCTGATCGCTCGACTTTTAAACGCTAAAAAGTTAATCATTCCAGCAACCGATAGGTTCATGAGAAAATTACTCTGGTTGCAGACTATTATCAGGACACTCCTGATAAGAAAGATATTTTCTCTGATCGTGCTCTAAAACAGTACGACATATGATTCCAAAGATTTTTTTATGTTATAATTCTTACCTAAGTTTCTGGATTATTTCAAAGGTTAAAAATATAATAAATATCCTGGAATAATAACACGAGTTTAGAGTACAATTTGAAACCTTAAATTGGTAGCGCCGCTCAGCAATTTCTTTAGGAAATATCTAATTATGTTTGTACTAAAAGATTTTAAGGGGGATTTTTAAATCTGTCTACCCTAACTCGAGTATAAGATAAGGTTATATAAAAAGCATACTCATATTATATGTATGGATTAATTTTGCTAATCGATTGACCATCGCCGGGGCTTATTGCATTTTATGGGTTTCAATTTCACTTGTACGGAACCCTAAAACTTTTTCTCAAATGGAAACAGCCTAAGTTACTCGTCAAAAAAAATCTATCTGTTAGTTAATGTCGATTGTCGATAATAAAGATTACTCGATTTAGTCGATTATACAAGATTTATATGCATAGACTACTCACTGCCAAAATGGAATAACAATATTATAGAAGATGAAAATTATGATGACGATTAAAAAAAAATTTAAGTAACTAAGATAATAAGCTATCCCCTGGACGCAGGGGATCGTAACAATGGAACGCTTAAAATTGTTTTTCCGTCAACGCAAATTATTGCTCGGACACGGTAGAATGCAAAATGATTAATTTTCCGCGTCCAAGTCCATTGTATTTGCACGTAACTTGCAAATGAACCATGCACAGTCACTTTAAACGGTACAGTATTTAAAGTAACTTCGCCATCGTATGACGTTACAGACGGTAGTGTTCTAAGTTCATAACTTAGGTATTCATTCATAAGTTCACGTGGTAAAAGTCAATAGTAAGTTATTTTTTATTTGGCTAGTGACGGTTCAAATAGATAAAAAAAAAACTATCGCCTTAGGCTGCGTATCAGCAGGATGTGTGCGCAGATGCGTCTTAAGACGAACAGCCCATGTCTAGAAAAAGCCTATTCGCCCGTCCTTTGAAGGTGCCTAAGCTAAAATGTGCGAAGAAACAATTTTAGTTTACTATATCGATTAAATTCCATTATGGAAATGTTTTAGGTGTGAAATCTATAGTTGGAAATAACTTTTGGCCCTGATAACTTTTACCATTGTGATAAAAAGTATATTTATTATAATATTAGGTAAAGTATCGAGAACTATTATGTAGGTACCTAATATAATATTTTTGTAGGCTATTAAAAGTGTGACGTCATAGCAAGTAACGAAACAATATATTGACTTAGAAAATTGGTTTGATATCTATTCCTTTCTAATCAGTAATTAGTTATACTATGTAGACAGATTAAGAGCCTGATAATCGACCATAATAGTTTTAGTAGATCTTAGAGGCCATTTTAATAATAATTTTCATGAAATAGTTTTGAGGAAAGAGGAACTTTAATTAATGTCAGGGCAATATCAACAGAGTCCAATTATAGAATCTGCACGCGTAGTCGTCGGACCGACAGCTAGTTGGTATTATCAAGAGGATACCTTGTTATAAATATTTTAGGGAGCTTATGTAAATTGTACTAGAAAACATAGCCCAAATACTAAAGGGAAGTTCACTAGCAGCTGAGTTCAATAATGATAATAATATTTTAATTAAAATTTCAGTATATTAAAATGTCACTTGCTGCAAGAGTAAAGGCAAACATAGTGAGGTAACCTGCACAGTTCTCCATAATATTCTCTAAAACCTGTGAAGTCACGTCGTTTAGCCAGGGCGTAGCAAATTATGGACTTAATATTTCTCATTCTGAACAGAGACCCGTGAACAAGAGTGAAGCGATAAAAGGGTTGACGATGGCGATGATATTTAGATTACATAAATACATTTATATCTTCACACCAGGTCCCATACGAGGTTAACAGAGGGCACCGAGTGCCAAATATTTATCCTTACAGACCTACACTGCTTCTTCTACATTCATCAGTCTAATGTCGCTAACCAGATTCAGAGAGTTCTGACTCCCCCATCAACCAGTATTTGGCCTGTTTGATCAAGATAGATCAGACTTGGACCCCTCGGCATCCTCCCATCAATATTTGCATCATATATCTAGCTTTGTTATTCTTTCGTCAGTTATTCTCTGATCATGTCAGAACCATAGGAACATGCCCTTTATCATTTTTACACCAATACCCCCTTTCACACAAAGCATCTTCCTGACATCAGAATTACAAGCGTGGTCGGCGAGTGATAAGCCACGTATGCAGCGCAACGACCTCACCTGGACCGCGTTTATTCCGATTTCATCTCCTTAGTTACATACTCAAGTTTCGCTCTCGTATATCAAAGTTGGAGTAAGCAGGGAGCTATATACGGGCAATCGAGCTCGCTTACACAGAAGATGGCAGATCATAAGCTTACCCAACGCTCCATTTACATTCCTTCATTAACTCTTCTCTGTATGTCAGTTGGCCATCCCTGGTGAAAGCGATTACATTATTTAGTGGTAAATACGAAAGTAAATAAACTTCACAGCTAACAATATTTTTCCCATTTTAGATGAAAATCATCATACTTTATACTTTATCAATGATACTAATGTATACAACCGCCACAAAGAATATAGAGTATGCAAGAAAGAGGAGTGATGAAGTGTTTCCAAAAATTCAAAGTTTCGACGGGAATTTGCCGAGAGTGAGGAAAAGGTACTGAAAAAAATTCCATCTTCTCTGTAAGTAGTGCTGTCAATAATAACACAAGTGTAATTGCGTTATTAAAAGATTTAGAATATATTGATGTAGCGTTTGGGCACAAATAACCGTTTGAACTGTTCTTTCCAACTTTAAATTAAAAGTTGCACTTTAAGATTGCGTAGCGAATCGAATGGCTGTATTTTTTCATGTGTTTTAAAAATAAGTTAGAAATTGCTTAAAATTTATTATTATTTATATAACATCACTCCAAGCCCCTTATGGGGTAGGCAAAGAATACCGAATGCCAGATACCTCTATCCTTCGCGACCAGTAGAAAAATGAAATAACATCAAATAGCGATTTTTAAAGTATTTCAGGTGCACATGATTCGCGGATACATTTTCCCGACAGTACAGACCAATGGTACAATCCTGGTCCGAGCCGTCAACGAAATACTGGTAACCGAGCAAATGGCGCAAGACCCATTTCATTTGAGCCTGTTCACCCGAATGGGCCTTACAGACCGCCCCCACCTGTGGAACACGGAAGCTGGCAAGCATCCAATAAAAATGTTTAGACTTACTTATCAATCAATTGTACCGACATGTTTTATAACTTTCATGTTACAATAAAACATACAAATTTTCTTTTATGCCTCTGTTATTTTGTCAGCAGCGAGTATGATGAACCGAATAATGTTTTGAAATTTAAAAAAAATACTTGAAGTACGTAGCTGATACTTGACACGTATGTAGTTACTTAATCTTAAACACCAGTTACGTTAACGTCCCACCATTGAATAAGAATAGAATTCGACAATAGCCACTTCCGACTGATAAATTATAATTTAAAGCCTCGAAAATTCAGTCCACATCCATAGGCACTACCATTTTTGGTTCGAAATAAAGCAACGTTGATAACATTATGAAACAAAACGTACATGTGGGTCATCCGGAAAGACCCTGACCAAATATACAAAAGAATTTACAATTGCGTATGAGTAAAACCTACAGGAAGTTGGCGTATAGGAAGAATGACTTCTATTTAGGTATATTAATATATTCGCAAAATAAAACCTGTAGGTAGTACAATACCATCGGGAAATTATTATAAAAAATAAAAACAAATTTAAACATTTTGAAAAACCCCACAACGGTTAAAATGTAATTGAAAAAAGATAAAATAATTTGAAAACTCCCGACTTAAATAATTTACGTGACGAGAAATAATTAGGTAAAATTAATTTAAAAAGCTTTCATTTAAGTTGATTAGAACTCTCACAGAGTCGCACATATGAACAACAGAGCACGCCGACCTGGAAGACTTTTGACTCTCCAATCAGCCGCTACCTGCCAGTACCTGACCTATTTGGTCAAGATAGATGACTCTTGATCCCCCTTGGCAACTGCGTCCATCAATATTGGCAAATATGAGAACCCAAATATTAGATATGATTAATCATCAGTGTACGGTTGGCGTGAGGAAAAGGCAGCTTCAATAAGTTTTGTTGCTTAGCAACAGCACAGTGCTCGGATCTAACTTGAGCGGCTGGCGAACACAAGCTAACTTATAAGCTATTCTAACTTAGATCACAAGCAAAAGTATCAATTTGTTTATCGAATCTCACATATTTGGTAATAACTATGTACATACTTGTCTACGTGCACACCAAAACGTGGTCAAATGCGCGTGAATAATATTAAAATACACCTAGTGCTGAATAAACATTTTCCCGCGAACGATGATCATTTACAATTGAATTCAATTGTTACTTCATAATGTTAAATATAGCATTACTAATTGTACTTTGGAACATCTATCAGCTTTGGGTATTTACGCAAGATTAGAGCATTTGCTCTCATGTGGCTTTAAAGTCGTTATATGCTGGAAAGAGACAAAAGAAAATGTATTCATTTATACTAAAATTATATTTAAGTTACTATTTTTCACTGTTTAGTACTGGATGTTTACTTGCTTAAACTTTGCACTACGGCTTAATGAAAAAATTCTGCATCATTATTTGTGAAGCGCATTTTATAGTTGCCATGACAACTTTGGGTTTAAGGTCTTTCTGAGCAGACGTTGATGGTCGTGGAAAAGCGTCCCTTCAGATATCAGATGATGGACATTCATCAAATTAGTTTGATGATAGACAGATACCAATAGACACATCTGTATGTTTATTTCGATACGCATAATATATGTCACACTTCGCTAAAGCTAAAATCGATGTATATATGTAAATAAAAGAGTCTGTAATAGCAAAATAACAGTTTTTTAACGAGTGCATATGAAAGTATATATCGTACCTACAACAAAATTGGTATTTTTTAAATTTTTGTCTGTTGTTCCGGATAATATAGGAAACAGCTAAACCGATTTTGACGGAACTTTCACTAGTAAAATAGCTAATGTTATAAGAAATAACTTAGGCTATTTTTATTTTAGACAAAGTTTTACGGTTCCGTACGAAAAAATTAAAACCTATAAAACCAGTAAATCCACACGAATTAAGCGGGCACAAAAATCTCTAATAGTAAAACCAAGGTAATACTGCAAAATACTGTGGTAATACTGTGGTAATACTGTGGTAGCCTAGTGGTTTAGAATTCAGCCTCTCATTCCGGGGGTCCTGGGTTCAAATCCATGGCGCGCACCTCTTTA